>QJPP01002471.1:0-49062 GCA_003996215.1 Jaltomata sinuosa | reverse complement strand
AACTATTGTGAATATGAAAGCATGATCCTTATTTGTTTAAAATTAATGGTTTTTTGTCTTAGACTAGTCTAAAATATCCTATTTCGTATGTTTAAACTTGGTGTGAATTTCTATGATTGTCAACTAATTTCAAACGAACCAACTGTTAGAAAAATATACTCTTTAAGTCTGAAATCTATATATTGCTTGATTGTTTCTTGCTTAAATTTTATTTAGACACATACTAATCCTTATTTTTACTTCTCTCTTTTTTTGTGCATGATAATATGATGGAGTCCAATAGGACTCCCAAAACCTCCTTTGCATTTTCCCGTTGGGCCTAGCCCAACACCGTCTGGGTCAGCCTGATCAAGTCCCAAAAGGATTGAACCTATGGAGATGAAGCAGCAACACTTGAAGAAAAATGGGCCAAGCCCAAGCGGATTGCACAGCAGCCTAAAAAGTCCAAAACGGACTAAGTGATAAATGGGTTAAAGCCCATAATGTCGAGTAGCACCAGCAGCCCAAAAAGGGCAGAAAAATTGAAAAAAAATAAAAATAAAAAATGGACCAAGTCCAAAGAACGGCGGTGGACCTAAAGAGGGCCCACACTCTAGAAATTAGGACAGGATTAGTTAGTAATTTGATTATGTCTTAAATTCTTAATTTTTAATTAGTTCTAATTGTATAATTTGGACTAACATTAATTTAGTTGGATTATTCCCAAAAGATTTCACATTTCTGGATTAATTTTTCTTTAAATTCTTCAATATCTTTCATGGAAAACAGTAGAGATATTTCACTTATCAAGTATGCAGTTTGCTTACCTTTAAATGAATTTTTCATGTGTTTCTCTTCTCAAAAAATTTCTAAATCAAGTTATATCTTCCATTTTTCTCTTAAGTTAAAACAAGATATTTTTTTTATCAATATACAAAGAACTTTTTTTTTAGTTGGTCAAAATGAGTTAGTTTTTCAAACAAGCCCGGGCAACCGCAAGTTAGCGGATACTCTTGGTGCCTTAACACCCTTCCAAGAGTATTAACCTGAACCCTTGCCCTTAATCTCTTTACTTTCGAAACCTTTATCTGTTTTGGGGTTTTAAAAGTTCTTATAAGTTTTTTCTTGGTTTTTACTTTATAAAACTAAGTGGCGACTCTTACTTTTAATTGAAAATATTTTGGAAACTTTAACTAGATTTTTGAAATGAACTTTTCAACGAACAAAGCCATGTTTTTCCGTCCTTGCCCGAAAAGGATCAAAACAGAAATGGCGACTCTGCTGGGGATAATTCAACTAGGTTCTAACCTTATTGTTTAAAACTAACTTGTTTGACTAACTATTCGAAAATTGTAATAATTGTAACTTTATTGCTTTCCTTAAATTGTTTACTTTTTCCACAATTATAAACTGTTAATGGCATTTTCCGCCTCTCTTGGCAAAGCATTTGAATGCATTAGGGGTAAAAAGGCGATTACGCAAATCTTTGCGGTCGTTCTTGACAAAACACACAATTTTAGAAACAAGACAAGTGAAGTAGTTGACCCGTGGTCGGTTAACGGTCACTTGTTGTTTCAAGCTTGGGTTGTCCGCCCCGGTTCCCGGTCAATTTCGAAACCTATTCTAGAAACTCAGGATAAAGCGAAACCAAATTCCGAAAATAGGCATTAGCCTAGGATGTCTTAATATCCAAGGGATATTAAGTCCATTAGTAAACCATCAAAACATGTCAACAAGTTTCCGACCCAATGACATAGCATCCAACTACGTGTTGTTTGAAAGACGTATGTGTTGTAACCGGACTATTGTCCTGGGGTGGGGCCTAACAGGTTATTCTGTTTTGTAGGATGTCAAAATTCCTCAAGTTTGACATGGTAAAAGAGGCGCCTCTCCTCCTCCGAATGTGGTGGATAAATCTGGGTCCTAACCGTCAGAGGACAGTCCATCAGTATATGGGACATTTTCCGTGTTTATTAGATATGAAGGCCTGGCCAGAACTGATCGAGGTTTTAACGGGGTATTGGGACAACAAGAAAATGGTGTTCCAATTCAGAACGATGGAAATGACCCCAATGATAGAAGAACTCAGGGATTTCCTAGAGACCGCAGGTACAACCAATGAAAGGAGATTAAGGCCTCAACAAGGCATCTTAATACCGAATAAACCCACCCCGACTCAGATTGCAAAGTATCTCCACTTGCGGGAGAATCAATGCCCGTGGATAAGGGGTCCAAGTATCTCCTTTCAAGAACTCTACAACCATTTTGCCACTAGGGAAGGGTTCTCTCAGTACCAAGGCGAATTCTACACATTTCAAGAGTGGGACAAGACCCGAGCCTTGGCATTCACTGTTGCTCTTTTAGGAATCATAGTATTCCCTCTAAATGAACAACTCCGCATTAATACCCAAATAATAATGGTGGCCCATACCATGTTCCATGGCCTGACAGAGGAAACCATCGTCAGCTTTTTTCCTCTAGTACCAGTCATCTTATCTGATATTTATAGAGCTTTGGGGAAATGCAAGAATGGTCATCGTTACTTCCAAGGGTGCAAACTACTACTCCAATATTGGATTCTCAAGCATCTGGCCAAAGATAACAAAAGCCAAGAAATTCCCCACCCAGATGGAATCGATAACTTCACAGTGTTGGCAGAAGTGCTTAGGGATAGATGCACCAAAAACAGGACCAAGATAGGACGGGCCCAAGCTTTTTGTGAGCTTGGAGAAGATAATGTGCAGATGATGTTCGATGATTTTTACTCGAAGGAAGTAATTGTGAAATGTCATGATCTGGCTTTCCTTCCTCTCCCGGGAATTCGCGGGATCCGACCTTATGCTCCGCAAAGGGTTCTTAGACAATTTGGAAGGGTTCAAATCGAGCCAGTGACCGTTCACATGGGTTGCTATGTCATCGACTATGAGGACCATGAAAACGTCCCGAAATCTTTGAGGATCCGGCACAATTGGAAGACACTTGAGAAAATGGGTCTAGAGACTTTGGCCCCAGACAGGTTTGATCCCAGGTATATGGACGGCTATAGGCAGTGGTTGAAGGAAGACGTTACAGAAGTATTTATATCAGAACTACGGGTTGACTCCAGACCCAATCTCCGTCTCCAATTACTGAATCTCCAAGAGGAAATGGCTAGAAGAGAGAAAGAATTTCTTATGAAAAAGGAAGAAGATCGACACACTATAGCAGGGTTGACTCAGGAACTCGAAGATATGAGAATGGGAATAGCCCAACTTTATTCAAAAATGACCAGGAAAGCCTTAGAGGCCGGGGCATTACCTATGCATGAACAAGTGGTGAAACTCCAGAGCGACATGTGGTTGAGCCAATTCAAGCTTAGGAGCATTGCCGGAGCATCCAAGAGGAGCAGGACCGAGGGAAGACCTTCCACGTCATATATTTAGTATCTTAGCCCCTGCGTGAGTTTTATTTCCATGTATGTCTTTACTTTACCAAAATTCGCCCCTGCGTGGGCGTGAATTTTTGTGCAAATATCCTTTCCCCTAAAATGTATTCCCCTTTCGGCTAGAATTTGTATCCCTTTAAAAAAGGAAAGTTTTCCATATATATATACATGCTATTTTGGGGGCAATAGAATGGTTCAGATACGTCACATACGTCTTTCAAACTCGCTAGGCCTAACCTTGGCATAAAAAGGTCACCCAGTTAGGACGCGATATTAACATGATATTATTGTGATATAAACTGTTTTATGTGCTATGTGTGTTGCTTAAATCAAGGAAAAATTGGTCCACTCCATGTCGAAATTTTCTAGAACACCATAGCAAAAAAAATATAAGCCCACTATGTAAAGTCCGATCAAAATACTCCAAGTCTTCCAAGTTTCTCCGAAAATCCTAAAGCCTTCTAAAAACTTCCTAAAAATCTCAACACTTTCAGGAAAGGTTGAAATTGAGGCCGTGACTATGCGAGAAAGAATGCTAAAGATACAAGAGGAAATGGAGGAGGTTCAGAGAAAACATGAGAGAATCGACCAACTTATGGAAATTACCTTAACTCGGTCCAAGGAGGTGGAAGAGAAAACTGCCAAGGCTAAAGAAAGGATTGTTTTGATTGACCAAATACTGGGAAAAATCAAGACTAAGACCAAACCAGACTTTGACCTAGAACTCAATGAATTTCTCCTAAAGTTTGAGGATGTCACTGGAGGATTGAAACAAGTCAACAAAGGGAAGGAAAGAGTAACTGAAGAACCCGAAGACAATGAGCAAATGCCCATAGAGACCACTACTGAAGGGGCCCAACCCTTTGACACGAGAGTCCGCCACTGGACCAAGGTCAAGGGTGATGCTATTTGGACTTCCAGATTCAGGCATGGAGGGAAGCCCATCACCCTCAAAGTTCACTGCCGTGAATATACCAAAAACCCAAAGGTGATTCTCTGTTCAAAATTTACGAGACCCTGAAAGCTATGGGGGTCCTGCATCCTGACCAATCTGAGGGATTCGGATGTCACCCTCACAATGAGCACAAAGAGTGCGCCTATAATCCACATTGCAGAGGACACACTACCAATGAATGCAATTCCCTAAGAGCCCAGATTTACCACATGATCACTAACGGCCAGATAAGCCATCTATGGGGGCCCCGAACCATCCTTTCTTGCGACCAAGTTGGCCATGGCATGCCCATCACCGAGGAAATGACGATTCATCGCTATGATTTAACTATCTTCCAAGACCCTTACTATGAAATCTATACTAAGTTGGTCCAAACCAGGATCCTAGAGCCCGTGGAAAGGAGACTAGGGAAGATGCCCAGGGCTTGGCGTCAGGGGAAAGAAGTTTGCCTCTACCACAAAGGGGTCGGAGGCCATGATATCGAGACTTGTCACCACTTTTGGGTTGATTTGGAATACCTCATTGACATGGGAAAAATTGAGTTGGAGTTTCCCTCTTATCATCCTTGAAGAAAAAATCGAGAAGAGTTTAGCAGAGCCCATCATCCAGAGCTGAAAGTACCAAAAGTAGTAGAGTTTTAGCTTTCAGTTTCTTTATTTTTATTTTCTATGTCGTCTTTTACTTTCCCCTTCTATTTAGAATAGTGGATGAAATGAAATAAGACAACTTATCTATCACAAGTTTGAACTACGTAGGGCCTGAATTCTCCTTCATGAGATACGTAGGCAGCCTTCAAGGCCCGACCTATGTCTTAAAAAAATTGTCATTTCTCCACATCGATGAAGACGACGAAGAGTTCAGGAGAACAATAGGCAGAGATGTTACAAGATCAACAAAATCAACCTTTCCTGACAAAACCTACTAATCCCAAATCAACGGACAGAATCCTGTCCTTTGAAACGATTGAGTCAAAACCACATGTGGACCAATTTGCCTTGACGAAAAGCAACTTTTATGTGTTTGAAGTAATTCCTATGTGTTTATTTCTCGCCATATATCTTGTATTATTTTTCACTAACAAAAAACTAACATAGCGGCTTTTGAGTTGTTTTTCATTTCAACAGATAAAAGAAACCGGTTTGTGTTGACAAAAGCTGGCTGAACACTCTTACTTCACTCGCTCGAAAGCATACTTAGATCCGTCCTCTGACCCTCGCTTGTCTGCAGAAAGAATGACTGATAGTGAGGAAGAAAATGCCCTGGATATAAGAGACAGCATCATCGCTGAACAGAATGAAATGATCACAGAACTTGCAAAGAAATTAGAAAAGATACAGGAAGAAGTGCAAAAGGTGAAAGACATGGCTAGCTTGGCAATCGCCGCCAATACTCCTGCTTTGGGCGATGCTCAACCCCCTCCTCAAAACCCTTCACTCAATTCTCCGCAAACCGGAAATCAACCAAAAGACATCCCCTCTTCTTCCATTCCCAGGCCTTCAAACGAACCTGTCCACAATAACCCCTCCCTCATCAGGTCCCTGTACCAGACCCATACTCCCCATGTTCAACATACTAAGCAGAACAACAATCCAGGTGCCTATTTCACACAAAACCCTCCAAACCTCTAGAACAGTCCACAAAACACCTACAACTCCCAAAACAACCATCCTAATGCCACGAACATAGTTAACCCACATAATTTTACCCCCACATACCCGAATAATATTCCACATGTCCAGCCCCCATCCGCGCAGAACATACCTCCCACTTTCCATGCCATAACAGAACCATACCCCATCCTCCAGGAGAATCCTGAGCTAGATCATTATAAAGAGAAAGAAAGAGAGCTGAAGGCTACAGAAATGAAACTCGACCTCGATATGGCACAAATAAGGGAAGAAATGGCCCAGATTTGAGAGGTATGGAGTTTGCCTTACGAGAAAGGCTACGATTATGATAATCTCTGCATTCACCCTGAGATGAACCTGCCAAAACGTTTCAAAATTCCAAAATTTGAAATCTTCAATGGTGTTGGGAGTCCCGAAGCCCATCTAAGGAGTTACTGTGATCAGATGGTTGGTGCTCAAAGAAATGACACCTTGCTAATGAGACTCTTTAGCCGAAGCCTAAATGGAGAGGCATTGAAATAGTTCGCCTCTCAAGAATTGAAAAAGTGGTTCAAGTAGAGCGATCTCGCCCGAGATTTTTCTCGGAGATTCGCATATAACGTAGAAGTCGTCCTGGATCGATATTCCCTGGGACGCATCAGGCAAAAGTCAAATGAAGATTTCAGAGATTATGCTTACCGGTGGAGAAAAGAGGCCGCGAGAGTCCGACCTCCTATGACCGAAGAAAAAATAAGCGCGGTGTTTATGCGCCCTCAAGAGTCGGAAGTTTATGACAAGATGATATCGGCTGTAAAAACCCAGTTCACCGACTTTGTCAAAATCGGAGAGATTGTGGAAGAAGGGCTCCGTAGTGGCAAAATCGCCAAAACACCGGTTTCATAAGGACCTACCGGACCCCCATAGAAAAAGAGAGAGGAGGTATATTCGGTGTCTTTCAATCCTATTGCAAAACCACATAAACCCTTCGTAGCTGGTTACAAAAAGCCACTTATTCCAACAACCCCTCCTCCAGCTCCATAAAATCCTCAACCGATTTACTATACTCAGCCTATTTACCAAGCTCAATAACCAAACGTGCAACCTATATACCAAACTCCAGTCCCAAATATACAACCCATCTACCAAGCACCTCCCCAAAATTTTCCAGTATACCAAAGAGCTCCTGAAAACCAGAACAAGCACATCCCGCTAACCCCGGTCTCCCCCGATCAAATTTGGAAAAGAAAGTTCCTCGAATTTTTACTCAATTAGCCGAGACCTGAACTCAGTTATATGAAAGATTGAAGGTCGTTGGATTAGTTCAGCCCATTCAGCATAAACCAGGTAACGTCAACTCTCCTTTCTACAAAGCTGATCAGCATTGTGCTTATCACTCTGGAGGCGCCGGACACAACATAGAGGATTCATCAATCTAAAACACAAGATTCAAGATTTGATCGATCAGAAGGTAGTCACCTTACATACAGCACCGCCAAATGTTAATAACAACCCACTTCAGAATCACGAAAGAGCCATTGTAAACATGATCAAAATAAAAGAAGAATGGTTCGCAAGCAAGTTCATAGTGCCGGCGAGCCCCAGAAAGCCTGAGGAACTAGAAAGGTCTGTAGCTGCTTTGAGCATCGCGTAGAAGCCGTAATTTGCTGTGTTGGTGCTGGCTGAAAAAAAGTTTGTAATTGAAGCTGCTGCAACTCACGGCATGACAAGATCTGGGAGATGTTCTGTCCCCGATAATCTGGCAGATGATGCTTACAAGAAGAGTCTGCAGAAAAGGCCAATCACTGAAGGCGAAGCAGAAGACTTTTGGAGAATAATGTAAGACAAAAGAGTACTCGAATGTGAAGCACTTGGAAAAAAACCCCGCTCAAACTTCTATTTGGGCATTGCTCATGAGTTCCCTGTACCACAGACAGGCATTACTCAAGGTTCTAAATGAAGCTTATGTGCCCACGGGTACCAGTGCAGAAAACTTGACTGCCATGGTAAGCCAAGTCCTAGGAAGCCACCGCATCTGTTTCAGTGATGATGAGTTGCCTTTTGAAGGCGTGACGCACAACAAGGCTCTATATATCACTATTCAGAGTCAAGAAAAGATTGTGAACAGGGTACTGATCGATGATGGATCAGAATTGAACATTTGTCCATTGTCAACACTGACACAGTTGGAATACGATTTGGGAAAGATCCATCAAAGTAGGGTCAATATGAGGGCCTTCGACGGAGGACAGAGAGATATCCTTGGATAAGTCAACCTATACATCCAGATGGGACCCACTGAATTTTGGACAGAGTTACAAGTCATGGATATTACCACTAGTTACAATTTGCTTTTGGGACGGCCATGGATCCACGAAGCTGGGGCCGTGCCATCAACCTTGCACCAAATGGTGAAGTTCTTTTGGGAAGGGCACGAAGTGGTAATCCATGGAGAGGGAAGCCACCTGAGTTGCACAAATGGCTGTGTCCCCATAATCGAAGAGGTCCCGAGAGGGAATGACTTCTACACGGTGGAAATTATGAATGCCACAGAAGAGGACCTGTCTCCTCAAACTCCTATGCCTCCCATTTACAAGATGTTTGTGACCATAATGCAGAGGTGTGGTTATGAACCAGGCTCGGGGCTAGGAAGGAACTCTGACGGTCGGATCGAACCTTTAAGTATCCCTAGACATTTAAGCAAGCACGGATTGGGGTATGTGACCCAAGAAGGTGAAGCCAGCAACAAAGAAAAGAAGAGGTCAGGACTGCCCAAGCCTTTTCCTCATTTGTATCAATCGTTCCCAGTACACGTCAGTCCTCCAAGCGATGAGTTGAAGGATGGAGTAGGGTATCTGTTTGAGGAGTGTGATGCTATCGCTGAAGAAGCTCTCGAAACAACCACAATCAGGAACCTCAAACCCGACAAGAAGTTTCCAAACTGGGTCGCCACTCCCATGGCTACTCTCCACTCGGCTGGGTAGACAAAGACTTTGTTTTACAAAATTTGGCGACGATCCAGATGAGGCTCCGTGACCCGCCCTTTATATTTTGAATTTCCTTGTACTATTTACTGCTTGCTAAAAGGCATGAACCTACATTCATGTAGGTTGTAGCCATAGTTTGTAAATATTTCCGAATTTCAAATGAAAGCCTCCTTCTTTTGAAAATATTCGGCGTTTAAAGATTTATTTTTATTTGCTTATTATTATCTAACCCGTTTTGTTTTGGTTTCAGTAATAATAAGTTAAAACCTGCCACTGTCAAGTCATGTCAAGGGCTTAACGAACAAACTGAGCTAGGTGATGATGATTTCGAGGAATATGATGAAGAAACTATGGTTCCCGAAGACTTGACAGAGGAATTAAAAGACTTTGAGAATCGAGAAAAGCCTAATCTAGAGGAAGCTGAGACGGTCAATCTAGGAGACGACCAAGAAGTCAAAGAAACCAGAATCAGTGTCCATTTGACAGAAACACAGAAAAGAGAACTTATCATATTGCTCCAAGAATACATCGACATATTTGCTTGGGCCTACAACGATATGCCAGGGCTAAGCAAGACATAGTCTCCCACAAGCTGCCTATTAATCCAGGGTTTGATCCCACCAAGCAGAAGATTCGAAAGTTCAAGCCAGATCTAAGTCTGAAGATCAAGGAAGAAGTTACCAAATAGATTCAGTCTGGAGTGGTAGGGGTTACAAAGTATCCAACCTAGTTGGCCAATATCATCCCAGTTCCTAAGAAAGATGAGAAGATCAAAATCTGTGTCGATTATCGAGACAGGAACAAGGCCAGTCCCAAAGACAACTTCCCATTGCCTAATATCCATATCCTTATTGATAACTGCGTGAAGCACGAAATGCAGTCATTCATGTATTGTTTTGGTTGATACCATCAGATCTTAATGGATGAAGAAGATGTGGAGAAAACAACCTTTATCACCCCCTGGGGTATCTACCATTACCGAGTGATGCCATTTGGTCTAAAAAATACGGGTGCTACTTATATGCGAGCCATGGCAACCATTTTCTATGACATGATTCATAAGGAGATCGAGGTATACATGGAAAACGTGATTGTTAAATCCCGTGAGAGTTCGGATCACTTGACCCATTTGAGGAAATTTTTTGACCGCCTGCGAAAATACAATCTAAAGCTGAACCCCGCAAAATGTACTTTCGGGGTACCAGTTGGCAAATTATTGGGTTTTATAGTCAGTAGAAGGGGCATCGAGCTTGACCTTTGAAATATCAAAGCAATTCAGGAGTTGCCTCCCCTGAAGACCAAGAAAGAGGTCATGAGTTTCCTGGGAAGGCTGAATTATATTAGTCGATTCATAGCTCAATCAACGGTCATTTGTGAACCCATTTTCAAGTTATTAAAGAAAGATGCACCGACTGGTTGGACCAAGGAGTGCTAACAAGCTTTTTATCGTATCAAGGACTACTTTTCCAGTCCTACGATATTGGTTCCTCCAAGAGAAGGGAGCCCATTATTGATATATCTATCGGTTTCAGAAAATGCCTTCGGATGCATCCTGGGATAACATGATGAAATCGGAAAGAAAGAACGAGCAATTTATTATCTTAGTAAAAAGTTCACTCCGTCCGAGGCTCGTTATACTTTGTTAGAAAAGATTTGTTGTGCTTTGGCTTGGATCGCTCAGAAGTTGAGACATTATTTGTCGTCTTATACGACATATCTCATTTCCATAATGGATCCCCTGAAGTACATATTCCAAAAGTCCATGCCTATAGGGAAATTGGCCAAATGGCAAATGTTGCTAGGTGAGTTCGACATCATATATGCGACTCAAAAAGCAATCAAGGGATAGGCCTTAGCAGATCATTTAGCAGAAAATCCGGTTGATGAAGATTATGAACCGCTCCAAACTTACTTCACCGATGAAGAGATTCTGTTCGTTGGTGAGGATATTGCTGAGTCATACCCCGGTTGGAGATTGTTCTTCGACGGAGCGGTCAACTTCAAAAGTTCGGGAATTGGGGCAGTCTTGGTATCAGAAACTGGTCAGCACTATCCGGTGATAGCCAAACTCCGTTTCCCATGCACTAACAATATGGCTGAGTATGAAGCTTGTATTCTCGGTATCCAACTAGCTATTGATATGAATATCTGAGAACTTTTGGTCATAGGTGATTCCGATTTGCTAATTCACCAAGTTCAAGGTGAATGGGCTGTGAAGAACCCCAAGATCGTGTCGTATGTGAAGATGGTTCAAAATTTGTGCAAGAGATCCAGGAAGATCGAATTCAAGCATACACCAAGGATTCAGAATGAGTTTGTCGATGCCTTGGCAACCATATCCTCCATGATTCAACATCCGAATCAGAATTATATCGATCCATTGATAATAGGTCTCAAAGAACAACCTGCGTACTGTGCACAAGTCAAAGCAGAATCAGATGGAAAACCATGGTATTATGATATCAAGAGGTATCTAGAAGTTGGAGTCTATCCCAAAGATGTGACCGCCAACCAAAAGAAAACCATTCGTCGAATGGCCAACAAATTTTTCCTAAATGGAGAAATCCTGTACAAGAGGACTCCGGACCTTGGATTCTTAAGATGCGTTGATTCGGTTGAAGCCACAAGACTATTGGAAGAGGTACACGCTGGAGTGTGTGGTCCCCACATGAATGGGTTCACCCTAGCCAAGAAGATTTTGCAAATTGGATACTTCTGGATGACCATGGAAAATGATTGTAGCAAGTTCGTACAGAAATGTCACAAGTGCCAGATCCACGGGGATTTGATTCGAGTGCCACCTAGCGAGCTTCATGCAATGAGTGCACCTTGGCCTTTTGTAGCCTGGGGCATGGATGTCATATGTCTCATAGAGTCGTCTGCCTCGAATGGACACAGATTCATTTTGGTAGCTATTGATTACTTCACCAAGTGGGTAGAAGTTGCTTCTTACAAGTCTGTGACCAAGAAGGTTGTAGCCGATTTTGTTAAAAAAAGCCTAATCTATCGATTCGGTATCCCCGAGTCAATTATTACCAATAACAGAACACATCTGAACATCCACTTGATGAAAGAAATATGTGAGCAATTCAAAATCACTCACCATAATTCAACCGCATACCGACCATAAATGAACGGAGCTGTGGAAGCCGCTAACAAAAATATCAAGAAGTTCTTGAGAAAAATGGTCGACCATCACTGATCTTGGCACGAGATGTTGCCTTATGCTTTATTGGGATACCGGATGACCGTCAGGACTTCGATGGTGGCGGCCCCTTATATATTGGTGTATTGGTCGGAAGCAGTGATACCTGCGGAAGTGGAAATACCATCTCTTAGGATCATTCGAGAAGCCGGACTGAACAATGAAGAATGGGTTCATGCCCATCACGAGCAACTCATGTTGATCGATGAGAAAAGGATGAGTGTCGTATGCCATGGTTAGTTGTACCAGCAAAGAATGATTCATGCATTCAACAAAAGAGTGAGAGATCGCATATTTGTCATAGGACAACTGGTTCTCAAGCGCATTTTTCCCCACCAGGAGGAATACAAAGGAAAGTTTGCACCCAATTGGCAAGGCCCGTATGTCATCCATAAAGTGTTATCCGGAGGAGCTCTGATTCTATCCGAAATGGACGGTCAAGTGTGGACCAAACGGATCAATTCCGATGTTGTGAAGAGATACTTTGTTTAGGGATAGTTTTCCTTTAATTTCATTTCCCTAGAATCGCATTTCCTGATTGTAATCATTTTATGCTTTGTAATAGCTAAAAACATCCCTATCCTCTTGAACGAACTACGTTTGACCTGAATTCTCAAGAATGAGATACGTAGGCAGCCTGTGTCGGCCTCGGTCAACCCTTTAGGAAAATCTATCTTTCCCCGTATGAACTACGTTTGACCTGAATTCTCAAGAATGAGATACGTAGGCGGCCTTTGTCGGCCTCGATCATCCCTTTAATTATTTCTAATAATATCCCACTATAAGTGTGGGAACTACGTTTGACCTGATTCCTGCCTCAACGGGATACGTAGGCGCCACAACAGTTCGGTCATATCACCCCAGGAAATGGAAACTGGGGAAGAATTTTTGAGAAAGGAATCTCAATAATTCAGAAGATGAAGGTTGTTGCCAACAAGACAAGAGTATGCTTGTAGATACGCAAATGCCACAATGGTTCATTCGTATCGCCCAGGAAATGGAAGCTGGGGAAGAATTTTTGAGAAAGGAATCTCAAAAATTTAGAATACGAAGAGCATTAGACTCCGAAGAGTTCCCCAGCAAGAATGCAGAGTATGCCAAAGAGCAACCAAAGCAGATACCGAGAAAGAATCTCGCGATCCCCACATACTCTCAAGTCTCTTGTCGAAAGGAATAAAATCCGCTAAGAAATCTTTAACTGGGGCAGAAATTTTGAGAAGGATCCTAAAATTTCTGCCAAGCTTCATTCAAGAGTCCCACATTAAGCTCCGAGAAATTCCCCAGCACCGAGAGATCAGAGTCTACTTCAAAGAAATCCACAATCCTATATAGATTAATCCCCGTCTGTGATAGATTTCTTGAAAATCATCTTTCAAGTTCCCCAGCTAGGACGATGAAGGACCTCCGTAGTCCGCCAGCAGTATGTAGGGAATGTCAAGACCCTGAATAAAGGGCAGTTGTCGAGATAGCACATGACATGACAGGCATAGACGTTTTCTAAACATCTTTAAACTCTTTGTTTTCCAAAGAACTTGTTTGAAAAATATTTACAAAGATTAGTTTTACTCCTTCAATGTGATTTTGTCTTATGTCTACCTTGGTTCGGAGAGAGTCGAGGGTGACAAGTACCCGAGATTGGAAAGCATATGGAGAAGACAGAACCAGGAGCAGAAGATCGAAGGATGTCAACACAGGCCGGTTTTGACAAAACTAACAATTTTTTGGTGGATGCATGTTGTCCCCAAAAGTATAGCAGAAAGCGGTCCCACGTTATCCGATGCGTTCAAAGAAACGCAATGAGACCAGATGCTGTAAAATTTGGCGAGAAAAGCCCAAAATAACAAGAAGAGTCCAAAGAGGCAAAAGCCCCTAAAGCGGACAAAATTTTTGGTAGTTCACATAAACTACAAGATAAAGAGAACCCGACAACGTTATTAAATCCCCAAAAGGGATCAGGACATCTCAGTCAGCTTCAAATTGGGGGAACCAAACAAAGAGCAACAACAGTCCCCACCAATGCCTGGAAAGACAGGGATCGCCCCGAACAGACAATGTTCAAAAAATGGTATTCATGGCTAACCCTGGAAGCAGGCACGACAATTTCACTCGCATTTTTAAAGTTATTTTGATCAGCTTCATAGACGCTGTCTTTAAAGTCTTTCAAATCTTGACTGTAGTCGCTGATAAAAGCGACACTATGTTTGCTAACCATTTGCCTTGAGCACAGGTACCCACAAATGAGTCGACATTAAGACCAAAGGTGATGTTTTCATGACTTCCCTATGGGACATTGCATTATGCTACATGGCATCGCATTTTGCATTCACGTTGCATCATGCTGCATGGCATCGCATTTTGCATTCACATTTGCATCATGCTGCACTGCATCACATTGTATCATGCTGCATTGCATCACATTGCACCATATTGCATCACCTGGCATAGCATGGTGTCACATCATATTATGACATATCTCATTGCATCATATTATATTATGTTGCATCCTATTGTATGGCATCATATCGCATGATCATGCCATGAGGTCCATTCATATTTTCATGCCGAGAGGGCCATGTCAAGAGGACCATGCCAAGAGGGCCATTCATATTTGTATGTCAAGAGGACCATGCCGAGAGGGCTATGTCAAGAAGACCATGCCAAGAGGGACATGTCAAGAGGACCATGCCAAGAGGGCCATTCATATTTGCATGCTGAGAGGGCCATGTCAAGAGGACCATGCCGAGAGGGCCATTCATATTTCCATGTCAAAAGGACCATGCCGAGAAGGCCATTCATATTTGCATATCAAGAAGACCACCATCATCATATATCAATGACACACATCCCCTGCGAAGAATATGTCCCTCTGCCAGCTGGCTTCAAAGAGGATGACATTCATTAGGCGTCCCCAAGTCGCACTAGCTGCACAGGATCGACCTCAACATGCTTATATCCAAAATTACGTGAGGCGAAAGAGTCTAACGTTGAGGATATCACTATAATTTATTATGTCAAGTCTGGCATCCAACATATTTATGTCCCGCATTGCGTAAGGCAGTGGGGTATGGCGTCAAGGATATTTTATGCACCTTTATTCGAAAGCATCAATCGCCAAAAGATGCTGTTATATACCACCTGTCGTGCGGCGATACACCTCGAGCTTTGGAAATTATGTCCAGGTAAAATCTTACTTATGGGTGTGAAATGCACCACATTCATAGTTGAAAGGTTACAAGCCTCTTTTCTATAGCTCAACTTATGCATCACTCATCCCGAGCCAAAGGTCGTCTTAACATAAAGATTACCTTTTCCACCGATTAAGTCGAACTACAAGCACCCTGATTCCTAGAGTCTTGGGATATGTTGGTGGACTCTATGATGAAAACTCGGCTGCATTCCTAACTCCCCCCAATCCTCCTACTCCCCAGTTTTCCGGCCTCTCCGTACTCTAAAACTGGAAAAGTTTGGAATTCCTCGAAAATCGTGCGTAAAATCAAGCATCTTGAACTACAAGTGGCCTGAATTCTCATGTAACCTAAGATATGTAGGAAACTCAATACCATATTTCGGCCATAATTCCTTGAAATTCGTGCTAAAACGAACCACCTCCCGAGGATGGACTTGTGGTCGGACAAAAATTGGGAACGTCAAATCCCTTTGCCCAAGGTTCATTACACTCACCCTACCCAAAGGGAGGGGAAACTATTGACACCCCATTTTTACCCGCCACATTACGAATTAATCTTGAGCCTTTTTAAATTTCAAACAATTTTTGGAATAATTATTTTTGTAAAAAAGGGGGATAAAATATTTTCCAAATAAGCTTTATGATAGTTCTGAGTAATAATTTATATTTTTTCATATTTAGTTATGTGAAATTTATATAAAGTTTACTTTAAGAGCTATTTTAGAGTTTAAATTCACAAGAAAATCCTTTTTAAGAATTGAACGCTTGATTTTCCTCCAAGTTAATTCAAAACGAGAGTTAATTGAATAAATTAATTTCATAATTATTAAGAGGTAATTAAGTGTTAAATTCAATAATTATTTCAATTTGTTTAAGTTAAATGAGCTCAAGAATTGATTGTAATTAGTTCGTCTATATTCCAATGCTAGCCTAATTCCTTAAATCATTTAAATTCTAGCCGAATTTCATCAATTTATTCATAATTTGGCTACCTCCTTAAACCTAAAGTGGCCACATTTTTTCAAATGTGTCCAAACTTTAAACACCCTTATAACCCCTTTGCTTCAGCCTCCATTTGGGCCAGCAAATCCGCCTGACCCGGTTGGCCCAGCTCCTAATTCCCCTCAGCCCAATCCTTTCACCTGCCTGACCCGACCGACCGGGCCCAAACATCGCTCATATACTCTCCCATCTCTTTCTATCAGACAAAAACAAAATGCTCTCTTCTCTTTTCTTTCTCCTCTCTCAATACCTCTCAAAAACCCTAGCCGCCACAACTTCTCTCTCCCCTTTCCCTATATCTTCTTCGTCTCTCTTTACCCCCATCGCATGCTTAGCACGAGAGATGTACCAAGGAGGTACCAGGAAAGCTAAGTGGAAGGAATCCACGCCCTCACCCGTCCTTTACTCTCTATCTTCGTCGTCTCTCACAAATGACAAAACCAGTACAACCCCAATGTTCCCCCAACGTTTCTTGATGAATCCAACTTCAAATCTTCGTCACCATCGTTAAAATTCCCAAACACCGTCCCTAGCTCCGTCCAAAATTGAGCTGGCAAAGTTGATAAACTTTCAGAAGCTCCAGGTGTCACTCCTCTCTGCTAAATCCGTAAAACTTGTATAATTTTGTACAAGTTATTGCTGTGAACGTTGCTCCAGCTGAGCAATTTGAATTCCTCAGCAAAATCCCCCAAAACCCCTCTGGTTCTCCCCCCCCATTTTCACCCAAAATTCCCTATAAATACCCCCCAACTGCATGTAAAAGAGCTGATTTTGGGGAAAAATTGGGGGTTCTGGAGAATCGTTTCTCTAACCTCACGAAACTAGTCAGCTGTTGGGGAAGAAAACACTAAGAAATTTGAGTTCTAAATGGGGTTGATATTAATCTGGTGGTGGTAAGGCTTTCCGGTGAATTTCGTGGTCCAAGCTGCTGCCCTAAAAAAGGTAAACTCCTTACCCTCTTCCCTTTACTGTTTATTTTCATTTTTTGCATTATGATGCTTAAATCTTGGTGAAATCTGGGTTCTGGTCTTGTTTGTTAGTTTTAAAGATATGTGTTTGAATTTTAGACTGTTATTATGATTTTGAGTAGCAATTTCGTGTTATAAACATGATGTTTCACTGACTATGTTTAATTTATGAAGACAGTAGGTGTAAGTATAAGTTTGTAGTCTAGTTTGTTGCTAAATTATGTGAAATCTACCCTGTTTTGTCTATGCTAAAATGGCTATGTGTTGACACCAACTCGTGTATGTGAATTGGTTAAATATTCTATTTTGTTTTTCTCATGTTAAGGTTGATGTTTGTTGTAATTTCTGAGTATTGATTCCTCTTGGAAACTTCATAGTTTCACTGGTTTTCTGTAAGACTTGGGTAACATGAAAAATGCTATGAATATAGGTTCAAGACTTGTTGTTGGAACTAGTTGACATGGAATGATCAATTTTGTTCCACCCTTCCTGTTTTTCCCCTGTTTCTTTTGACTTGATTAAAGCTCTTATCCTGCTTTTTCTTCCTTCTTCTTTACTATTTTTGATCATGTTAAAATGACTATGTGTGAGGTTTGCTAGTCAAGGTTTAGAGCCTGCCTTGGTTTGGTTTGGAAAATTTGAATCCTATGTTGTTGTATGCATATCTTTAAGTGGTATATGAGTTCTTGTTGTGATTAGGAACTAGAGATGAGTCATATCCCTTTATGATATGCTCTTCATCTTTGCAAGTTCCCCTATTCGACCCTTTAATAGATACTGATTTCATTGCCCCCTTGTATACTACATGCTCCACATGAACATTGAAACTAGTGTGATTTGGCTGCTGTTTTGGGCATGATATTACTTCAAGTATGGTCTGTTTGCAAAGGCTATGTTAGATTAATAGTTTTGGTTCTTGCCATGATAACATTTCCTCTAGAACCCCCCCCCCCCGCTCTCATATGATTTTCAACTAGTTATACATTTGTGATTGATGTCTACCCTATTAAAATCTTTCCAGCCTTCTTGTTCCCTCTTCCTGGACTATTTTTCTTTTGGTAATATGTGATATTAAGATCATGTTCCTTAGCTAGCTTTTCCAAACTCTAAGTAATTTGGTGTTAAACTACCCTTAAGATTTTGGTTCATTAAGTCCTTCTATGGCTAAAATCTGCATTTTTATGTTTAACCTTCAAGATTTGGGGTATTAAATATAACTTAGTGAATAACAAGTATGTTTGGGACTGTTTTGTGCCCCCATGATAATATGTTATGCCTCTTTTCAAAATCTGTGCACATGAGTATATGATTTATTTCCTTCTTTATCCACCTTGGCTTCTAAAAAATGATAAATTCAAATGAATAGCCTTTGTTGGTGTTTGGGTTGAAGGTTTGAAATATTGTGAATATGAAAGCATGATCCTTATTTGTTTAAAATTAATGGTTTGTTGTCTTAGACTAGTCTAAAATATCCTATTTCATATGTTTAAACTTGGTGTGAATTTCTGTGATTGTCAACTAATTTCAAACGAACCAACTGTTAGAAAAATATACTCTTTAAGTATGAAATCTGTATATTGCTTGATTGTTTCTTGCTTAATTTTATTTAGACACATACTAATCCTTATTTTTACTTCTCTCTTTTTTGTGCATGATAATATGGTGGAGTCCAATTGGACTCCCAAAACCCCCTTTGCATTTTTTTCGTTTGGCCTAGCCCAACACAGTCTGGGTCAGCCTGATCAAGTCCCAAAGGGACTGAAACTATGGAGATGAAGCAGCAACACTTGAAGAAAAATGGGCCAAGACCAAGCGGATTGCACAGTAGCCTAAAAAGTCCAAAACGGACTAAGTGATGCACATAATGTCGAGTAGCAGCAGCAGCCCAAAAATGGCAGAAAAATTGAAAGAAAAATAAAAATAAAAAATGGACCAAGTCCAAAGAACGGCGGTGGGCCTAAAGAGGACCCACACATTAGAAATTAGGACAAGATTAGTTAGTAATTTAATTGTCTTAAATTCTTAATTGTTAATTAGTTCTAATTGTATAATTTGGACTAACATTAATTTAGTTGGATTATTCCCAAAAGATTTCACATTTCTGGATTAATTTTTATTTAAATTCTTCAATATCTTTCATGGAAAACAGTAGAGATATTTCACTTATCAAGTATGAAGTTTTATTACCTTTAAATGAATTTTTCATGTGTTTCTCTTCTCAAAAAATTTCTAAATCAACTTATATCTTCCATGTTTCTCTTAAGTTAAAACAAGATATTTTTTATCAAAATACAAAGAACTTTTTAGTTAGTCAAAATGACTTAGTTTTTCAAACAAGCCCGGGCAACTGCAAGTTAGCGGATACTCTTGGTGCCTTAACACTCTTCCAAGAGTATTAACCTGAACCCTTACCCTTAATCTCTTAACTTTTGAAACATTTATCTGTTTTGGGGTTTTTAAAGTTCTTATAAGTTTTTTCTTGGTTTTTACTTTATAAAAACTAAGTGGCGACTCTTGCTTTTAATTGAAAACGTTTCGGAAACTTTAATTAGATTTTTGAAACAAACTTTTCAACGAGCAAAGCCATGTTTTTCCGTCCTTGCCCAAAAAGGATCAAAATAGAAATGGCGACTCCGCTGGGAATAATTCAACTAGGTTCTAACCTTATTGTTTGAAACTAACTTGTTTGACTAACTATTTGGAAATTGTAAGAATTCTAACTTTATTGCTTTCCTTAAATTGTTTACTTTTTCCACAATTATAAACTGTTCATGGCATTTTCCGCCTCTCTTGGCAAAGCATTAGAATGCATTAGAGGTAAAAAGGCGATTACGAAAATCTTTGCGGTCGTTCTTGATAAAACACACAATTTTTTGAAAAAAGACAAGTGAAGTAGTTGACCCGCGGTCGGTTAACGGTCACTTGTTGTTTCAAGCTTGGGTTGTCCGCCCGGGTTCCCGGTCAATTTCAAAACCTATTCTAGAAACTCAGGATAGAGCGAAACCAAATCCCGAAAATAGGCATTAGCCTAGGATGTCTTAATATCCAAGGGATATTAAGTCCATTAGTAAACCACCAAAATATGTCAACGGGTTTCCGACCCAATGACATAGCATCCAACTATGTGTTGTTTCAAAGACGTATGTGTTGTAACTGGACTATTGTCCTAGGGTGGGGCCTAACAGGTTATTCTGTTTTGTAGGATGTCAAAATTCCTCAAGTTTGACATGGTAAAAGAGGCGCCTCTCCTCCTGCGAATATGATGGATAAATCCTGGTCCTAACCGTCAGAGGACAGTCCGTCAGTATATGGGACATTTGCCGTCTTTATTAGATATGGAGGCCTGGCCAGAACTGATCGAGGTTTTAACGGGGTATTGGGACAATAAGAAAATGGTGTTCCGATTCGGAATGATGGAACTGAACCCAATGATAGAAGAACTCAGGGATTGCCTAGAGACCGCGGGTACAGCCAATGAAAGGAGATTAAGGCCTCAACAAGGCATCTTAATATCGAATAAACCCATCCCGACTCAGATTGCAAAGTATCTCCACTTGCAGGAGAATCAATGCCCGTAGATAAGGGGTCCAAGTATCTCCTTTCAAGAACTCTACAACCATTTTACCACTAGGTAAGGGTTCTCTCAGTACCAAGGAAAATTCTACTCGTTTCAAGAGTGGGACAAGACCCGAGCCTTGGCATTCGATGTTTCTCTTTTAGGAATTATGGTATTCTCTCTAAATGAACAACTCCGCATCAACACCCGAATAATAATGGTGACCCATACCATGTTCCATGGCCTGACAGAGGGAACCACCGTCAGCTATTTTTCTCTAGTACCAGTCATCTTATCTGATATTTATAGAGCTTTAGGGAAATACAAGAACATCGTTACTTCCAAGGGTGCAACCTACTCCTACAATATTGGATTCTAAAGCATCTGTCTAAAGATAACGGAAGCCAAGATATTCCCAACCCATATGGAATCGATAACTTCACAGTGTTGGCAGAAGTGCTTAGGGATAGAGGCACCGAAAACAGGACCAAGATAGGATGGGCCCAAGCTTTTTGTGAGCTTGGAGAAGATAATGTGCATATGATGTTCGATGATTTTCACTCGAAGGAAGTAATTGTGAAATGTCATGACCTGGCTTTCCTCCCTCTCACGGGAATTCGCGGGATCTGACCTTATGCTTTGCAAAGGGTTCTTAGACAATTTGGAAGGGTTCAAATCGAGCCAACGACCATTCACATGGGTTGCTATGTCATCGACTGTGAGGAACATGAAAAAGTCCCAAAAGCTTCGAGGATCCGGCACAAGACACTTGAGAAAATGGGTCTAGAGACTTTGGCCCTAGACAAGTTGGATCTCGGGTATATGGACGGCTATAAGCAGTGTTTGAAGGCAGACGTTGCAGAAGTATTTATATCAGAACCACGGGTTGACTCAAGACCCAATATCTATCTCCAATTACTGAATCTCCAAGAGGAAATGGCTAGAAGAGAGAAAGATTTTCTTATGAAAAAGGAAGAAGATCGACACACTATAGCAGGGTTGACTCAGGAACTCGAAGATATGAGAATGGGAAAAGCCCAGCTTGATTCAAAAATGACCAGGAAAGCCTTAAAGGCCGGGGCATTACCTATGCATGAACAAGTGGTGAAACTCCAGAGCGACATGTGGTTGAGCCAATTCTAGCTTAGGAGCATTGCCGGAGCATCCAAGAGGAGCAGGACCGAGGGAGGACCTTCCACATCATATATTTAGTATCTTAGCCCCTGCGTGGGTTTTATTTCCATGTATATCTTTTCTTTACCTAAATTCGCCCCTACGTGGGCGTGACTTTTGTGCAAATATCCTTTCCCCTAAATGTATTCCCCTTTCGGCTAGCATTTGTATCCCTTTAAAAAAGGGAAGTTTTCCATATATATATACATGCTATTTTGGGGGCAATAGAATGGTTCAGATACGTCACATACGTCTTTCAAACTTTTTAGGCCTAACCTTGGCATAAAAGGGTCACCCAGTTAGGACGTGATATTAGCATGATATTATTGTGATATAAAATGTTTTATGTGCTATGTGTGTTACTTGAATCAATGAAAAATTGGTCCACTCCATGCCGAAATTTTCTAGAACACCGTAGGCAAAAATATAAGCCCACTATGTAAAGTACGACCAAAATACTCCAAGTCTTCCAAGTTTCTCCGAAAATCCTAAAGCCTTCTAAAAACTTCCTAAAAAATCTCCGTTCTTTCAGGAAAGGTTGAAATGGAGGCCGTCACTATGCGAGAAAGAATGCTAAGGATACAAGAGGAAATGGAGGAGGTTCAGAGAAAACATGAGAGAATCGACCAACTTTTGGAAATTACCTTAGCTCGGTCCAAGGAGGTGGAAGAGAAAAATGCCAAGGCTAAAGAAAGGATTGTTGCGATTGACCAAATACTGGGAAAAACCGAGACTAAGACCGAACCAGACTTTGACCTAGAACTCAAAGAATTGCTCCTAAAGTTTGAGTATATCACTGAAGGATTGAAACAAGTCAACAAAGGGAAGGAAAGAGTAATTGAAGAACCCGAAGACAATGAGCAAGTACCCACTACTGAAGGGGCAAAACTCTTTGACACGAGAGTCTGCCACTGGACCAAGGTCAAGGGTGATGCTATTTGGCCTTCTAAATTCAGGCCAGGAGGGAATCCCATCACCCTCAAAGTTCACTTTCGTGAATATACCAAAATCCAAAGGTGATTCTCTGTTCAAAAATTTACGAGACCCTGAAAGCTATGGGGGTCCTGCATCCTGACCAATCTGAGGGATTCGGATGTCACCCTCACAATGAGCAAAAAGAGTGCGCCTATCATCCACATCGCAGAGGACACACTACCAATGAATGCAATGCCCTAAGATCCCAGATTTACCACATGATCACTAACGGCCAGATAAGCCATCTATGGGGCCTCGAACCATCCTTACTTGTGACCAAGTTGTCCATGGCATGCCCATCACTGAGGAAATAATGATTCATCGCTATGATTTCACTGTCTTCCAGGACACTTACTATGAAATCTATACTAAGCTAGTCCAAACCAGGATCCTGGAGCCTACGGAAAGGAGACGGGGAAGATGCCCAGGGCTTGGCGTCAGGGGAAAGAAGTTTGCCTCTACCACAAAGGGGTCAGAGGCCACGATATCAAAACCTGCCGCCACTTTCGAGTCGATTTGGAATACCTCATTGACATGGGAAAAATCGAGCTGCAGTTTCCCCCTTATCATCCTTGAAGAAAAAATTGAGAACAGTCTAGCAGATCCCATCATCCAGAGCTGAAAGTAGCAAAAGTAGCAGAGTTATAGCTTTCGGTTTCTTTGTTTTTCGATGTCATCTTTTACTTTCCCCTTGTATTTAGAATAGTGGATGAAATAAAATAAGACAACTTATCTATCACAAGTACGAACTACGTAGGGCCTGAATTCTCCTTCATGATATACGTAGGCAGCCTTCAAGGCCCGGCCTATGTCTTCAAGAAATTGTCATTTCTCCACATCGACGAAGACGACGAAGAGTTCAGGAGAACAATAGGCAGAAATGTTACAAGATCAACAAAATCAACCTTTCCTGACAAAACCTACTAATCCAAAATCAACGGGCAGAATCCTGTCCTTTGAAACGATTGAGTCAAAACCACCTGTGGACCAATTTGCCTTGACGAAAAGTAACTTTTATGTGTTTGAAGTAATTCCTATGTGTTTATTTCTCGCCATATATCTTGTATTATTTTTCACTAACAAAAAACTAACATAGCGGCTTTTGAGTTGTTTTTCATTTCAACAGATAAAAGAAACCGGTTTATGTTGACAAAAGCTGGTTGAACACTCTTACTTCACTCGCTCGAAAGCACACTTAGATCCGTCCTCTGACCCTCGCTTGTCTGCAGAATGAATGACTGATAGTGAGGACGAAAATGCCCTGGCTATAAGAGACAGCGTCATCGCTGAACAGAATGAAATGATCGCACTTGTGAAGAAATTAGAAAAGATGCAGGAAGAAGTGCAAAATGTGAAAGACATGGCTAGCTTGGCAATCGCCGCCAATACTCCTGCTTTGGGCGATTCTCAGCTCCCTCCTCAAAACCCTCCACTCAATTCTCCTCAAACCAGAAATCAACCAAAAGACATCCCTTCCTCTTTCATTCCCTGGCCTTCAAACGAACCTGTCCACAATAACCCCTACCTCGTCAGGTCCCTGTACCAGAGCCATACTCCCCTTGTTCAACATACTAACCAGAACAACAATCCAGGTGCCTATTTCATACAAAACCCTCCAAACCTCCAGAACACTCCATAAAACACCTACAACTCCCAAAACAACCATCCTAATGCCAGCAACATAGTTAACCCATATAATTTTACCCCCACATACCTGAATAATATTCCACATGTCCAGCCCCCGCCCGCACAGAACATATGTCCCGCTTCCCATGCCATAATAGAACCATACCCCATCCTCCAAGAGAATCCTGAGCTAGATCAGTATGAAGAGAAAGAAAGAGAGCTGAAGGCTACGGAAATGAAACGCGACCTCGATATGGCACAAATAAGGGAAGAAATGGCCCAGATTCAAGAGTTATGGAGTTCGCCTTACGAGAAAGGTTACGATTATGATGATCTATGTTTTCACCCTAAGATGAACCTGCCAGAAGGTTTCAAAATTCCAAAATTTGAAATCTTCAATGGTGTTGGGAGTCCCAAAGCCCATCTAAAGAGTTACTGTGATCAGATGGTCGGTGCTCAAAGAAACGATGCCTTGCTAATGAGACTCTTTAGCCGAAGACTGAATGGAGAGGCATTGGAATGGTTCGCCTCCCAAGAATTGAAGAAGTAGTTCAAGTGGAGCAATCTCCCCCAAGATTTTTCCCGGAGATTCGCATATAACGTAGAAGTCATCCCGGATAAATATTCCCTGGATGCATCAGGCAAAAGTCAAATAAAGATTTCAGAGATTATGCTTACCGGTGAAAAGAGTCTGCAAGAGTCCGGCCTCCTATGACCGAAGAAGAAATAAGCGCGGTGTTTATGAGCGCTCAGGAGTCAGAAGTTGATGAAAAGATGATATCAGCGGTAAAATCCCAGTTCGCCGACTTAGTCAAAATCGGAGAGATTGTGGAAGAAGGGCTCCGCAGTGGCAAAATTGCCAAAACCTCGGTTTCATCAGGACCTACCAGACCCCCAAAGAAAAAGAGAGAGGAGGTATCTTCGGTATCTTTCAATCCTAGTCCAAAACCACATAAACCCTTCAGAGCTGGTTACAAGAAGCCACTTGTTCCAACAACCCCTCCTCCAGCTCCACAAAATCCTCAACCAATTTACTATACTTAGCCTATTTACCAAGCTCCACAACCAAACGTGCAGCCCATATACCAAACTCCAGTCCCAAATATACAATCCACCTACCAAGCACCTCCCCAGAATTTTCCAGTATACCAAAGATCTCCTGAAAACCAGAACAACCATCGGGTTCCTCCTCCCGCTAACCCCGGTCTCCCCCGACCAAATTTGGAAAAGAAAGTTCCTCGAATTTTCACTCAATTAGCCAAGACCCGAACTCAGTTATATGAAAGACTGAAGGCCGCTGGATTAGTTCAGCCCATTCAGCATAAACCAGGTAATGTCAACTCTCCTTTCTACAAAGCTGATCGGCATTGTGCTTATCACTCTGGAGGTTTCGGACACAACACAGAGGATTGCATCAATCTAAAACACAGGATTCAAGATTTGATCGATCAGAAGGTAGTCACCTTACATATAGCACCGCCAAATATTAATAACAACCCACTTCCGAATCACGGAAGAGCCAGTGTAAACATGATCAAAATAGAGAAAGAATGGTTCGCAAGCAAGTCCATAGTGCCGACGAGCCCCAGAAATCCTGAGGAACTAGAAAGGTCTGTAGCTTCTTTGAGCATCATGGAGAAGCCGCAATTTGTTATGTTGGTGCCGGCTGAAAAAGAGTTTATAATTAAAGCTGCCACAACTCACGGTATGACAAGATCTGGGAGATGTTATGTTCCCAATAATCTGGCAGATGATGCTTACAAGAAGAATCTGTAGAAAAGGCCAATCACTAAAGGCAAAGCAGAAGAGTTTTGGAGAAGAATGCATCCAAAAGAGTACTCGATTGTGAAGCACTTGGAAAAAACCCACTCAAATTTCTATTTGGGCATTTCTCATGAGTTCCTTGTACCACAGACAGGCGTTACTCAAGGTTCTAAATGAATCTTATGTGCCCATGGGTACCAATGCAGAAAACTTGACTGCCATGGTAAGCCAAGTCCTAGGAAGCCACGATATTTGTTTCAGTGATGATGAGTTGCCTTTTGAAGGTGTGACGCACAACAAGGCTCTACATATCACTATTCAGAGTCAAGAAAAGGTTGTGAACAGGGTATTGATCGATGACGGATCAGGATTGAACATTTGTCCATTGTCAACACTGACACAGTTGGAATATGATTTGGGAAAGATCCGTCAAAGCACGGTCAATGTGAGGGCCTTCGAAGGAGGACAGAGAGATACCCTTGGAGAAGTCAACCTGTACATCCAGATGGGACCCGCTGAATTTTGGACAGAGTTACAAGTCATGGATATTACCACTAGTTACAATTTGCTTTTAGGACGGCCAAGGATCCACAAAGTTGGGGACGTGCCATCAACCTTGCACCAAATGGTGAAGTTGTTTTGGGAAGGGCACGAAGTGGTAATCCATGGAGAGGGAAGCCACCTGAGTCACCCAAATAGTTGTGTCCCCACAATTGAAGAGGTCCCAAGAGGGAGTGACTTCTACATGGTGGAAATTGTGAATGCCACAGAAGAGGACTTGTCTCCTCAAATTCCTATGCCTCCCATTTACAAGATGCTTGTGACCACAATGCTGAGGTGTGGTTATGAACAAGGCTCGGGGCTAGGAAGGAACTTTGACGGTCGGATCGAACCTTTAAGAATCCCTGGACAGTTGAGCAAGCACAGATTGGGGTATGTGAACCAAGAAGGTGAAGCCAGCAATAAAGAAAATAAGAGGTCAGGACTGCCCAAGCCTTTTCCTTATTTGTATCAATCGTTCCCAGTACGCGTCAGTCCTCCAAGCGATGGGTTGGAGGATGGAATAGGGGATCTGTTTGAGGAGTGTGATGCTATCGCGAAAGAAGCTCTCGAAACAACTACAATCAGGAACCTCAAACCCGGCGAGAAGTTGCAAAACTGGGTCATCACTCCCTTGGCTACTCTCCACTCGGCTGGGTAGACAAAGACTTTGTTCTATAAAATTCAGCGATGGTTCGGATGAGGCTTCGCAACCCGCCCTTTATATTTTAAATTTCCTCATACTGTTTACTGCTTGCTAAAAGGCATGAACCTACATTCATGTAGGTTGTATCCATAGTTTGTAAATATTTCCGAATTTCAAATGAAAACCTCCTTATTTTGAAAATATTCGCCGTTTAAAGATTTATTTTTATTTGCTTATTATTATCTAACCCATTTTGTTTTAGTTTCAGTAATAATAAGTTAAAACCTGCCATTGTCATGTCATGTCAAGGGCTTAACGAACAAACGGAGCTAGGTGACGATGATTTTGACGAATATGATGAAGAAACTATGGTTCCCAAAGACTTGACAGAGGAATTAAAAGACTTTGAGAACCGTGAAAAGCCTAATCTAGAGGAAACTGAGACGGTCAATCTAGGAGACGACCAAGAAGTCAAAAAAACAAGAATCAGTGTCCATTTGACAGAAACACAAAAAAGAAAACTTATCATATTGCTCCAAGAACACATCGACATATTTTCTTGGGCCTACAGTGATATGCCAGGGCTAAGCAAAGACATAGTCTCCCACAAGCTGCCTATTAATCCAGGGTTTGATCCCACCAAGCAGAAGATTTGAAAGTTCAAGCCAGATCTAAGTCTGAAGATCAAGGAAGAAGTTACCAAACAGATTCAGTCTGGAGTGGTAGGGGTTACAAAGTATCCAACCTGGTTGGCCAATATCGTCCCAGTTCCTAAGAAAGATGGGAATATTAGAATCTATGTCGATTATCGAGCCCTAAACATGGCCAGTCCCAAAGACAACTTCCCATTGCCCAATATCTATATCCTTATCGATAACTGTGTGAAGCACGAAATGCAGTCATTCATGGATTGTTTTGCTGGATACCATCAGATCTTAATGGATGAAGAAGATGCGGAGAAAACAGCCTTTATCACCCTCTGGGGTATCTACCATTACCAAGTGATGCCATTTGGTCTCAAAAATGCGGGTGCTACTTATATGCGAGCCATGACAACCATTTTCCATGACATGATTTATAAGGAGATCGAGGTATATGTGGATGATGTGATTGTTAAATCCTGCAAGAGTTCGGATGACTTACCCATTTGAGGAAGTTTTTTGACCGCCTGCGAAAATACATTCTAAAGCTGAACCCCGCCAAATGTGCTTTCGGGGTGCCAGCTGGCAAATTGTTGGGTTTTATAGTCATTAGAAGGGACATCAATCTCGACCCTTTAAAGATCAAAGCAATTCAGGAGTTGCCTCCCCCGAAGACCAAGAAAGAGTTCATGAGTTTCCTGGGAAGGCTGAATTATATTAGTCGATTCATAGCTCAATCAACGGTCATTTGTGAACCCATTTTCAAGTTATTAAAGAAATATGCGTCGACTGGTTGGACCAAGGAGTGCCAGCAAGCTTTTGATCGTATCAAGGACTACTTGTCCAGCCCTCTGATATTGGTTCCTCCAAGAGAAGGGAGCCCATTATTGCTGTATCTATCAGTTTCAGAAAATGCCTTCGGATGCATCCTGGGACAACATGATGAAACCAAAAAGAAAGAACGAGCGATTTATTACCTGAGTAAAGAGTTCACTCCGTGCGAGGCTCGTTATACTTTGTTAGAAAAGACTTGTTGTGCTTTGACTTGGGTCGCTCAAAAGTTGAGACATTATTTGTCTTCCTATACGACATATCTCATTCCCAGAATGGACCCCCTAAAGTACATATTCCAAAAGGCCATGCCTACGGGGAAATTGGATAAATGGCAAATGTTGCTATGTGAGTTTGACATCATATATGCGACTCAAAAAGCAATCAAGGGACAGGCCTTAGCATGATCATTTAGCAGAAAATCCGGTGGATGAAGATTATGAACCGCTCCAAACTTACCTCCCCGATGAAGAGATTCTGTTCGTAGGTGAGGATATTGTTGAGTCATACCCCGGTTGGAGGTTGTTCTTCGATGGAGTGGTCAACTTCAAAGGTTCTGGCATTGGGGAAGTCTTGGTATCAGAAACTGATCAGCACTATCTGATGATAGCCAAACTCCATTTCCCATGCACTAACAACATGGCTGAGTATGAAGCTTGTATTCTCAATATCCAACTAGCTATTGATATGAATGTATGAGAACTTTTGGTCATAGGTGATTCCGATTTGCTAATTCACCAAGTTCAAGGTGAATGAGCTGTGAGGAACCCCAAGATCGTGTCGTATGTGAAGATGGTTCAAAATTTGTCCAAGAGATTCAGGAAGATCGAATTCAAGCATACACCAAGGATTCAGAATGAGTTTGCCGATGCCTTGGCAACCATATCCTCCATGATTCAACATCTCGATCAGAATTATACCGATCCGTTGATAATAGGTCTCAAAGAACAACTTGCGCACTATGCGCAAGTCGAAGCAGAATCAGACAGAAAACCATGGTATTATGATATCAAGAGGTATCTAGAAGTTGGAGTCTATACCGAAGATGTGATCGCCAACCAAAAGAAAACCATTCGTCGAATGGCCAACAACTCTTTCCTAAATGGAGAAATCATGTACAGGAGGACTCCGGACCTTGGATTCTTAATATACATTGATTCGGTTGAAGCCACAAGACTATTGGAAGAGGTACACGCTGGAGTGTGTGGTCCCCACATGAATGGGTTCACCCTAGCCAACAAGATTTTGCAAACTGGATACTTCTGGATGACCTTCGAAAATGATTGTAGCAAGTTCGTACAGAAATGTCACAAGTGCCAGATCTACGGGGATTTGATTCGAGTGCCACCTACCAAGCTTCATGCAATGAGCGCACCTTGGCCTTTTGTAGCCTGGGGCATGGATGTCATTGGTCCCATTGAGCCGTCTACCTCGAACTGACACAGATTCATTTTGGTAGCTATTGATTACTTCACCAAGTGGGTAGAAGATGCTTCTTACAAGTCTGTGACGAAGAAGGTTGTAGCAGATTTTGTTAAAAAAAACCTAATCTGTCGATTCGGGATCCCCGAGTCAATTATTACTGATAATGGAACAAATCTGAACTGCCACTTGATGAAAGAACTATGTGAGCAATTCAAGATCACTCACCGTAATTCAACCGCATATCGTCCACAAATGAACGGAGCTGTGGAAGCCGCTAACAAGAATATCAAGAAGATCTTGAGAAAAATGGTCGACCATCACCGATCTTAGCACGAGATGTTTCCTTATGCTTTATTGGGATACCGGAAGACCGTCAGGACTTCAACCGAGGCGACCCCTTATATATTGGTATATGGGTGAGAAGCAGTGATACCTGCGAAAGTGGAAATACCATCTCTTAGGATCATTCGAGAAGACGGACTGAACAATGAAGAATGGGTTCGTGCCCATCACGAGCAACTCATGTTGATCGATGAGAAAAGGATGAGTGTTGTATGCCATGGTCAGTTGTACCAGCAAATAATGATTCGTGCATTCAACAAAAGAGTGAGAGATCGCATGTTTGTCGTAGGACAACTGGTTCTCAAGGGCATTTTCCCCACCAGGAGGAATACAAAGGAAAGTTTGCACCCAATTGGCGAGGCCCGTATGTCATCCAGAAAGTGTTATCCGGAGGAGCTCTGATCCTATCTGAAATGGACGGTCAAGTGTGGACCAAACCAATCAATTCCGATGCTGTGAAGAGATACTTTGTTTAGGGATAGTTTTCCTTTAATCACATTTCCTGATTTTAATCATTGTATGCTTTTTAATAGCTAAAAACATCCCTATCCTCTTGAACGAACTACGTTTGACCTGAATTCTCAAGAATGAGATACGTAGGCGGCCTGTGTCAGCCTCGGTCAACCCCTTAGGAAAATCTATCTTTCCCCGTACGAACTACATTTAACCTGAATTCTCAAGAATGAGATACGTAGGCGGCCTTTGTCGGCCTCGGTCATCCCTTTAATTATTTTCAATAATCTCCCACTATAAGTGTGGGAACTACGTTTAACTTGATTCCTGCCCCAACGGGATACATAGGCGCCACAACGGTTTGGTCATATCACTCCAGGAAATGGAAACTGGGGTAAAATTTTTGAGAAAGGAATCTCAAAAATTCAGAAGATGAAATTTGTTGCCAACAAGACAAGAGGATGCTTGTAGATACGCAAATGTCATAATGGTTCATCTGTATCGCCCAGGAAATGGAAACTGGGGCAGAATTTTTGAGAAAGGAATCTCAAAAATTCAGAAGACGAGGAGCATTAGACTCCTAAGAGTTCCCCAGCAAGAATGCAGAGTATGCCAAAGAGCAACCAAAGTAGATACCGAGAAAGAATCTCGCGATCCCCAAAGAGTCTCAAGTCTCTTGCCGGAAGGAATAAAATCCGCTAAGAAACCTTTAACTGGGGCAGAAATTTTGAGAAGGATCCAAAAATTTCTGCCAAGCTTCATTCAAGAGTCCCACATTAAGCTCCGAGGAATTCCCCAGCACCGAGAGATCAGAGTCTACTTCAAAGAAATCCCAGTCCTATATGGATTAATCCCCAGTTGTGATAGATTTCTTGAAAATCATCTTTCAAGTTCCCCAGCTAGGACGACGAAGGACCTCTGTAGTCTGCCAGAAGTATGTCGGGAATGTCAAGACCCCGAATAAAGGGAAGTTATCGAGATAGCAGATGACATGACATGCAGAGACAATTTCAAAACATCTTTAAGCTCTTTGTTTTCCAAAGAACTTTTTTGAAAAATATTTACAAAGATTAGTTTTACTCCTTTAATGTGATTTTGTCGTATGTCTACCTTGGTTCGGAGAGAGTCGAGGGTGACAAGTACCAGATATTGGAAAGCATATGGAGAAGACAAAACCAGGAGCAGGAGATCGAAGGAGGTCAACACAGGCCGGTTTCGACAAAACTAACAATTTTTTGATGGATGCAGGTTATCCCCAAAAGTATATCAGAAAGAGGTACCGCATTATCCAACGCGTTCAAAGAAACGCAACGAGACCAGATGCTTTAAAATTTAGCGAGAAAAGACCAAAATAGCAGGAAGAGGCCAAAGAGGCAAAAGCCCTTAAAGCAGACGAATTTTCTGGTAGTTCACATAAACTACCAGATAAAAAGAACCCGACAACGTTCTTAAATCCCCAAAAGGGATCAGGACATCTCGGTCAGCTTCAAATTGGGGGCACCAAACAAAGAGCAACAGCACTCCCCACCAATGCCTGGTAATACAGGGATCACCCCGAACAGAAAATGTTCAAAAAATGGTATTCATGGCTGTCCCTGGAAGCAGGCACGACCATTTCGCTCGCATTTTTAAAGTTATTTTGATCAGCTTCATAGACGCTGTCTTTAAAGTCTTTCAAATCTTGACTGTAGTTGCTGATAAAAGCGACACTGTGTCTTCTAACCATTTTCCTTGAGCGCAGGTACCCACAAAGGAGTCGACATTAAGACCAAAGGTGATGTTTTAATGACTTCCCTATGGGACATTGCATCATGCTACATAGCATCGCATTTTTCATTCACGTTGCATCATGTTGCATGGCATCGCATTTTACATTCACATTTGCATCATGTTGCACTGCATCACATTACATCATTCTGCATTGCACCATATTGCGTCACCTGGCATAGCATGGTGTAGCATCATATTATGACATATCTCATTGCATAATATTATATTATGTTGCATCCTATTGTATGGCATCATATTGCAGGACCATGCCAAGAGGGCCATTCATATTTGTGTGTCAAGAGGACATGCCGAGAGGGCCATGTCAAGAGGACCATGCCAAGAGGGCCATGTCAAGAGGACCATGCCAAGAGGGCCATTCATATTTGCATACCGAGAGGGCCATGTCAAGAGGACCAGGCCGAGAGGGCCATTCATATTTCCATGTCAAGAGGATCATGCCGAGAAGGCCATTCATATTTGCATATCAAGAAGACCACTATCATCATATATCGCAGACACATATCCCTGCGAAGATTATGTCCCTCTTCCAGCTGGCTTCAAAGAGGATGACATTCATTAGGCATCCCCAAGTCACACTAGCTGTGCAAGATCGACCTCAGCATGATTATATCCAAAATTACGTGAGGCGAAAGAGTCTGACGCTGAGGATATCACTATCATTTATTATGCCAAGTCTGGCATCCAGCATATTTATGTCTCGCATTGCGTAAGGCGGAGGAGTCTGATGTTAAGGATATTTTATGCACCTTTATTCGAAAGCATCAATCGCCGGAAGATGTTGTTATATACCACCAGTCGTCAAGGTTAAAAGTCATCTATAAGTCACAACGATATTCAAAATTGGATAGTATGCAAGATTTCCCGAAACTTGACAGAACTAAGAGCTGTTTGTAAGACGCAATGATATCTGAAACAGAATTGTGTGCAAGATCACCTGAAGATTGAAAGTTTAAAGGTAACGCGTAAGTCGCAACGATATCCGAAATTGGATAAAGTGCAAGACTGCTAAAAATGGATGGTCCAAGGGTTATCTATAAGCCGCGACATATCCACGTTGATATTGTGTAGGATTACCCAAAGGCTAATAATTCGAGGGAAATCTGTAAGTCAAGTCATGTCCAAGATCGGATAAAAGTGCAGGATTACCCAAAAACTGGCAATTCGAAGGATATCTGTAAGACGCCTCTATCCAAAGTCGGATAATGTGCAAAATTACTCGAAAGCTGCCAAATTAAAGGCATCTGTAAGCCGCCTCTATCCAAAGTCAGGTGATGTGATAGATTACCCAAAGCCTGACAATCCAAGGAGTGTCTGTTAGTCGTGTCGATGTGGAAGATACGCGAGATCTACCCCAAAGACATACGCAAAAGACCACCGCCAAAAGCCAAGAAGGCTACCGCATTCAGGAGAATGCCCTTAAATAATCAAGAAGGCTGCCATCATTCGAAAATTGCTACACAAGCAATATTATCCGATAGCCAAGAAGTATATCACGTTTAACAGTCATGGAAGCGGCCATTTTCTAAAACAGAGACAGGAAAGGACGTCATCTTCCTCAAGGAACAATAGATAAAGGAAAATGAGGTACGAAGCTATCTCTCCTTGCTTAATTTTGTTACTACTAACCATTTGGTTTCGAGACATTTTCGAGAGCATCCAAGAAGGATGAAATTCTCAAAAGCAAAACCACAGGTGCAGACTATATCAAAAAAGATGCATCACAACGTGGAACTTTTTCTTAGCAGCAACTTGTGACACAGTCCGGAGAGGGACATCAAACTCTTTGGGTGCGAACTGAGGAACAACTCACCACTACTATCAAACCACACCCCTATCAAAAGGCATGTGGGTATTTCCTATCTTTGGGTCTTGGTTTAGCATCCAGGGTATTTTTTGAACCCGCGTTGGAAGCAATATTCTTTCTTTTCAAATCCGAGCGGCAATACACCTCGAGCTTTAGAAATTATGTCCAGGTAAAATCTTACTTATGGGTGTGAAGTGCACCACATTCGTAGTTGAAAGGTTACAAGCCTCTTTTCTATAGTCTCAACTTATTCGTCACTCATCCCGAGCCAAAGGTCGTCTTAACATAAAGATTATCTTTTCCACCGATTGAGTCGAACTACAAGCAGCCTGATTCCCTGAGTCCTGGGATATGTAGGCAGACTATATGATGAAAACTCGGCTGTATTCCTAACTACCCCCAATCCTCCTACTCCCCAGCTTTCCGGTCTCTCCGTACTTTGAAACCGGGAAAGTTTGGAATTCCTCGAAAATTGTGCATAAAATCAAGCATCTTGAACTATAAGTGGCCTGAATTCTCATGTAACCTGAGATATGTAGGAAACTCAATACCAGAGTTCGGCCATGATTCCTTGAAATTCGTTCTAAAACCAACCACTACCCGAGGATGGACTTGTGGTCGGACAAAAATTGGGAACGTCAAATCCCTTTGCCCAGGGTTTATTACACTCACTCTACCCAAAGGGAGGGGTATCTGTTGACACTCAATTTTTACCCGCCACATTACGAATTATTCTTGAGCCTTTTTAAATTTCAAACAATTTTCGGAATAATTATTTTTGTAAAAAAGGGGGATAAAATATTTTCCAAATAATCTTTATGATAGTTCTGAGTAATAATTTATATTTTTTCATATTTAGTTATGTGAAATTTATATAAAGTTTACTTTAAGAGCTATTTTAGAGTTTAAATTCACAAGAAAATCCTTTTTAAGAATTGAACGCTTGATTTTCCTCCAAGTTAATTCAAAATGAGAGTTAATTGAATAAATTAATTTCATAATTATTAAGAGATAATTAAGTGTTAAATTCAATAATTATTTTAATTTTTTTAAGTTAAATGAGCTCAAGAATTGATTGTAATTAGTTCGTCTATATTCCAATGCTAGCCTAATTCCTTAAATCATTTAAATTCTAGCCGAATTTCATCAATTTATTTGTAAATTGGCTACCTCCTTAAACCTAAAGTGGACACATTTTTGCAAATGTGGCCAAACTTTAAACACCCTTATAACCCCTTTGCTTCAGCCTCCATTTGGGCCAGCAAATCTGCCTGACCCGGTTGGCCCAGCTCCTAATTCCCCTCAGCCCAATCCTTTCACCTGCTTGACCCGCCCGACCCGGCCCAAACATCACTCATATACTCTCCCATCTCTTTCTCTCAGACAAAAACAAAATGCTCTCTTTTCTTTTCTTTCTCCTCTCTCAATACCTCTCAAAAACCCTAGCCGCCACAGCTTCTCTCTCCCCTTTCCCTCCATCTTCTTCATCTCTCTGTACCCCCGTCGCATGCTTAGCACAAGAGCTGTACCAAGGCGGTACTAGGATAGCTAAGTGGAAGGAATCCACGCCCCCACCCGTCCTTTACTCTCTATCTTCGTCGTCTCTCACAAATGAAAAAACCAGTACAAACCCAATGTTCCCCTAACGTTTCTTGATGAATCCAACTTTAAATCTTTGTTACCATCATTAAAATTCCCAAACTCCGTCCCTAGCTCCGTCCAAAATTGAGCTGGCAAAGTTGAGAAACTTCCAGAAGCTCCAGGTGTCACTCTTCTCCGCTAAATCCGTAAGACTTGTACAATTTCGTACAAGTTGTTGCTGTGAACGTTGCTCCAGCTGAGGAATTTGAATTCCTCAGAAAAATCCCCAAAACCCCCTCTGGTTTCCCCCCCCCCCCCATTTTCACCAGAAATTCCCTATAAATAACCCCCCCAGCTGTATGTAAAGGAGCTGATTTTGGAGGGAAATTAGGGGTTCTGGAGAATCGTTTCTCTAACCTCACAAAACCAGTCAGCTGTTGGGAAAGAAAACATTAAGAAATTTGAATTCTAAACGGGTTTGATATTAATCTGGTGGTGGTAAGGCTTTCCGGTGAAGTTCGTGGTCCAAGCTGCTGCCCCAAAAAAGGTAAACCCCTTACCCTCTTCCCTTTACTGTTTGTTTTCATTTTTGCATTATGATGCTTAAATCTTTGTGAAATCTGGGTTCTGGTCTTGTTTGTTAGTTTTAAAGATATGTGTTTGAATTTTAGACTGTTATTATGATTTTGCAATTTTGTGTTATAAGCATGATATTTCACTGACTGTGTTTAATTTATTTGAGACAGTAGGTGTAAGTATAAGTTTGTAGTCTAGTTTGTTGCTAAATGATGTGAAATCTACCATGTTTTGTCTATGCTAAAATGGCTATGTGTTGACACCAACTCGTGTATGTGAATTGGTTCAATATTAGATGTTGTTTTTCTCATGTTAAGGTTGATGTTTGTTGTAATTTCTGAGTATTGATTCCTCTTGGAAACTTCATAGTTTCACTGGTTTTCTGTAAGACTTGGGTAACATGAAAAATGCTACGAATATAGGTTCAAGACTTGTTGTTAGAACTAGTTGACATGGAATGATCAATTTTGTTCCACCCTTTTCTGTTTTTCCCCTGTTTCTTCTGACTTGATTAAAGCTCTTATCCTACTTTTTATTCCTTCTTCTTTACTATTTTTGATCATGTTAAAATGACTATGTGTGAGGTTTGACTAGTCAAGGTTTAGAGCCTGCCTTGGTTTGGTTTGGAAAATTTGAATCCTATGTTGTTGTATGCATATCTTTAAGTGGTATATGAGTTCTTGTTGTGATTAGGAACCAGAGATGAGTCATACCCCTTTATGATATGTTCTTCTTCTTTGCAAGTTCCCCTATTCGACCCGTTAATAGATACTGATTTCATTGCCCCCTTGTATACTACATGCTCCACATGAAAATTGAAACTAGTGTGATTTGGCTGTTGTTTTGGGCATGATATTACTTCAAGTATGGTCTGTTTACAAAGGCTATGTTAGATTAATAGTTTTGGTTCTTTTCATGATAACATTTCCTCTAGAAACCCCCCCCCCCCCCCATAGCTCTCATATGATTTTCAACTAGTTATACATTTGTGATTGATGTCTACCCTATTAAAATCTTTCCAGCCTTCTTGTTCCCTCTTCCTGGCCTATTTTTGTCACGACCCGATTTCTCGGTCATGATGGCACCTACAACCCCCGGTAGGTGAACCAATCCCTGTAGCCCAGAACAGTTAGTAATGGGCTACTATCCAACAAATAAGAGAACAAGACGAATAAAATAGATAATAGGTATATAAATATATACATATGCGGAAACTAAACCAAACCCCAAGATCTGGTATCATAGTACAGAGCCAAACTACATACATGGAGTGCAAAATAAACCAAAACTATATATACAATGTCTCTGAATGGTAATAGAGTACATGAAGCAAAAGATAAACTAAAGCTAAGCTCCGATCGCCAAGAGCTCACCCTCAGCCTGAAGTAGTCCTCAACAGATCTCCAAGCACGAATCGCAGCGATCTAACGGCGATGGCCCACGCTAGGATCTGCACCCAAAGATGCAGGGGGTAGGGGTGAGCACCAAATGCGAAGCATAAGGTACCCAGTAGGTATCATAGGCCGACTGGGCACATATAAGATAAAAGCGCAGTAATAGACAGAATAGAAGCAAGTCAGTCACAGAAATCAACGAAAGGTACACAGGAACTAGCCCAGAGGGAAATCAACAGAACCACAAATGAGGCTAGTAAGCAGAATATACACACCAAAGGCACGGGTGAAAGTAAGAAACAACGCACCTGGAATCCTTGCAACAACAGTGTATACAAAATAAGTTTACGAAATGGACGGTATACCGGTAACCTCAAGTGTAAGAAGAAGGGAGAAAGAATAATAATAGGCATGCTCAAGACATGAATCAATACTCAACTAATCATATCAACCTCAAATCCAGAAACTAACACCCTAGCAGTACCAATCTCATACTTATCCATAATAGAGAACCATTCTGTAAATAAATAGCGAAAGTCTACCTACAGTCCCTCGGCCGCCCATACAACCGAGGAACACAAACAAGTGAAAACAAACCCTCCGGCATCCCATACTACCGGAGCGTGCAATCAGCAAACAGCAAACAAGGGTGGAACCTCGAACCATGAATGATATGATGCATGAAGATCTCAAGTGCCATAGTATCTCTGTATGTACCTCCTCCGGCGCCGATCCGACCCAGCAGGTAGGTTCCATGGAAGGACTCTGCCCGTATACCTCTACTCCCCCGTATGCCCCTCTTCCGGCACACGCAGCTCGTAGCCCCTGGCCCGGATAGCAAGGTCCATGGAGGTCCTCGACCCCATACCAAAACTCAGTATCAGAATCACGTATCAAGATAGAGTCCCAGTCTCAATATCAAGATATAGAACCAGTCTCGAATATGCATGCCCAGACCCTGTCCAGGACTAAAAATAGTAGGAAAATATCTCAAAAACCCCTCCAAGGGGGCCCGGGCGTCGCCGGGTCTAAACAGTAAAAAGTCATCTCATGTGCTCGGTCCAACCGAGCTAAAAAAATCATCTCAAGTAGTAAGAAAACTCAACTAGCACTCCGGCCCTGCCGAGTCTAGTGATAATCGTAAAACTGATGATTTTAAACCACAAGTGAAATCAACCATTTCCAAATCATTTCCATCAAAAACGGGCCCCCCGGGCCATGCAAGGTTTAGAAAACAGTGTCAGTAGGCCCGAAGCCAAAACCACAGTAAAACATGGATAAAACCTCTTTATATGCATGGAAATGGTATGATCACACACAAATAGCTGCCCAGCAGCTCACAATCAACCTATCGACCCTGCACAGGCCCACAGCTACTCAGCAAGCATAACCAGCCTAGAAGGATAATTCTATGCCCGGGACTCGCGGACATTCCCAAAATCCCACCTTCTATGTTCCAGAGTCAACAAGGCCTCACAGGACCACAAGGGTAAATAAAATATATCCGGCAAATACTACAAGCAACGGAGGAATAAAATAGGCGGACATGAATAAAGCGGTCAAGGTCTGTGGTACCAACCTAATAAACCAACCCAAGGATGCCCATTAATACAATTTTATTCTATATATGCGGAGTCTAGGGAAAATAAACCGTAACCTACCTGTCGTCCGACGACAAGCTGTTGGAACAACAATGTCCAAGCTCGAACCACTCCGAGAAAATCCAAAACTAAATCGGAGTCGGAATCGGATTTGGGACGGAATAACTTAACGTAGATAATTGATTGAATCTTAATATCGCATCCAAATATCTCTCCACACCCAATTACTTTAACTCATAAAGATACGTATAGTAGTACTATTTCTATATGTGTGCAATGCCTAACCCCTTTTTCTAAAGGCAACATATACATATGTATACTTACTGCCAGCAATGGTACATTAGGCAGCCACCACCTTAATTGATTTCCACGTGGGGGGTGTGTGTCAACACCACATCTCCCCTTATCCAATTAATGATGGGTGGGGTCCCCGCTACGTACGTATTCGGGTATTGAATAAATTCGTAGTAAAATAAATATAATATTTTAAATATACCATAATTGATAGAAAATCATCTCCAATAAAACCTACTATATTATAATAATAAATTTAAACATAACTAAATTTACTATCTCCGTTAAAATATTACGGAGTATAAAAACTTTATAAAATAAATACGTATACACTTATATCGTATCAAATATATTTTTCATAAACCTTTTAAATATTTTGAAAAGGCAATAATAATATAATTTTTACCAAATTCAACTTTTAAATAAATATTTCAAATACACGCACGATGCTAATAAAGTTCTTAAGTTTAGGCTCGTAATTCGCCTACGCACGATTTCGATATTCAAGAATTCTCTCGGGATCCTCCCTTATATTTTATCACTGTTTCGGAACTGAAATGGCATTTTAAAACGTGAAATTGAAGCTTAAATCGAGTTAAACCCGACCCGATTCGCGACCCGGTTCGCAACCCGTTTTCTGCCAGACAGTCCGCGGTAAAACAGTCATAACTCTTTACTCCGAGATCGGTTGGACGTGAGGTTTTGTGCGTTGGAAACTAGACTCGTAGACCTTCGATTTGGTATTTCGGGAGACTTCTAACTCTTTATATATTGAGAGAAAAGCCCTGATACATTTGACCCAAAGTTCAGAAAATTTATTAAAGGTCTTACGATATCTTTTGTCGATTTGCTTGACTTCAAAACTTAACGTGGAAATGACCGGAAGGGTCATTACATCATCCACTACTAAAAAGGGCTTTCGTCCTCGAAAGTCAAGGTCAAGGGGGTACCTGAGAGTACTACGTAGTAAGCCAAAAAGAACATGTAATAGATTGTAAATATACACAAGGAAAAGCTAAAATACCCTTGATAACCAAAAGAATTATAAATAAAGAAATACAAGATCTAAAAGCAAGAGATCCAATAAGATACGTACACCTAGGAGGAACAGAAATATTAATAAAAGCTTGTATTAGAGAAGGAATAGATACACCAATAGAAATATATTTAGCAGACGATAGGATAATAGAACCTATAGAAAAAAGCATAATAAGTGCAGTTAAAGGAAATTTAATATACCAATAAAGATAAAATTTGAAATACACCAAGACAAAAATACAATATTAGGAATAAAATGGCTAGAAAAAATGAAACCATATAGTATAGAAAATAAACAATTAATAATAACACATAATAATAAGAGAATAATAATAAAAAGAGTTTAAAAAATGAACGAAAGACCACTGTTGTATGAAAATATTAATCATACATCAAACTATCGCTAATCATACTACGAACAGAATATCTAGAAAGAAATTTAAAAGACCATACGAAAAAGACATAATATTAACCCAAGAAATATATTGGTATGCCAAAACACTAAAAGAGTTATACTCTAATTCCTACGATACCTTGTTAGGACAGAAACAAATACACTTAGAACAAATTATACAAGATAAAGAATTGAGTAGTAACCAAAAGGAAATACTACACCAACATATAAAAGAATTAGATATAACCTTATCAACGATTGGATCTAGAATACATCGTTATATCCAACTAATAAGAATAAATATTAATATAAGAAAAAGACAGACGGAATATCTAGGATAATCCGATTAAGGAGACTTGTTCTCAATATATTAAACTTTACATTTACAATTGTAGTAATTTCAACTGACAAAAATGCAATTGCAGATCACCTATCAAGACAAAAGTACTCAGACTGAGGAAACTACTCCAGATATACTCTCAATCCTTACTACGCTTTCCCTGAAAGTGGACAGTTCAGGAACGAGATTACAAAAGATAGAGCTAAGTCAGCAGCATGACTCTAAATATGCGGAGCTAAGTCAGCAGCATGACTTTAAATATGCGGAGCTAGAAGGTGACGTTGGGAAACACCTTAAAACCCATAACAGTTTGCTAAATACAGCTGCAGGTACAAGCAAGGCTGCAAAAAACAAACCAGTTAGTACTAAACCATTTACAAATACCAATTTGAACAAGATATTTGAAAAGCCATTTATCCAGAAAAGACAACCCATTGAAATACCAAATGTCATACCCCAAACGACTACTTATGCAAATAGCCTCCACAAAGATAAGAAAATATACAATCATATCACCCAATCCTACATCAACAATATATACCAAATACAAACTTTCCTAAACCTTAAGCCAAGATCTACCATTAACCCCGAAAAACCAGAGCAAGATTATTTAACCCAAAAATTACAAGGATACAACCGGCTGATAGCACAGCCAAAAACAAATCCAAATCTAGTTAGAACCTGTTATAACTACGGATTACTTAGCACCGTATATACATACGACGGCGAAGAGATAAGTGGAATTCCAGAACTCCACAAAGCATTTATTACATATAAACGAATTACAAAAGGAAATTTATTTTTTATAAAATTTTACACAGCACCAGCGGAAATACTATATGATGAAATAAAACCACTAATCCAGGTTGTTAAAATAGGCCTGACTAAAGAAATGATCATACCAGAAGAGATATCGCAACAAGCGGAGATACCAAAAGTTGAGATACCAAGTTTTTATGCAAATAAAAGAATAATTGGTATATCAACAATTATCCAGGAATTAGCTACGAATTATCTACAAGGCAAAGCTATATGGAGTTATTATTCCAGAGACCATTTAATGATCTATGCCAATTCAAGAGAATTACGACAAGCAGATATGGATGAAGTCCAGAAATGGATTTTATCGTTATTAAAACCAGAGTTAGAACCAACAACTAGAGCCTTGAAGACAGGGTTCATTTCAGAAGAACTATTAACCAGATACTGCAAGTTAGTCGGTCAAAAATATCCAGATCATATATGCTCCAAATGCAAAGGAGAAGATAATGTTATTCCAGAAGTTCAGCTTGAATAGATGGACTAACGAAAGAAGGACAGCTTGCACAAAGAAGATATTGACAAAAGCAGTTATGTAATTATTGTAATAAGTTTAGTCGTGTAGTGTCGGCCAAAATAAACGGCCAATATATTAGACAGCTGTAAAATGTAAAAGTAAAGTAGTTTGTTTTTATTTAAAAAGTCATAAAGTAGTAGAATAGTATGTCGGCCATATTGTCGGCCATAGGAATAGTAAGAGTCAAGTACTGTACAAATAGTAAAGGCCAAATACTGTACAAATAGTAAAGGTCGTATAGTAAAGGTCAGGTACTGTAGCATCCGACTTCTATATAAAGAAGTCTTGAAACATAAATAAAATCATCCGATAATCAATTCCTCTCATCTCTCTCTATATTTCAGTATAATTTCCATTCCGCCCAAGATTGTGCATGTAATACCAATGTTTTGTAATTTTTTATCATTTCTTCATGTAAACTTGTCATTCTCATGATGCTGCTTTTTCTCAATTATTCCCTCTAATCTTATTTTATGATAGGATCCTTTTTATATAAGCTTACTATAAACTGGATTATTCAAGACCATGTTTGTTTCGTCACTACTGGCATTGTACTCGGCATGATACTCTTTTTCCTTAAACAGCATTTCTCATACTTTGGTACTCCCTAAAACGGCTTCTTGCCTCGACGGTTTTCCCCTCATGATAGTACTGTTCTTAGAAGTTTTCTCTCCTTTCCAAACATACCAGCAAACTATATAACATGTTTTTGAACAATTCCAATATATAGTAGCAAATATAAAATTTATTCTACCATAACTATGATTATCAGGAATATGTGAGTTTAGCTATGCATATTCATATGACAGTATACCTGCTCGATAATTTTCTCGTTGGAGTTAGCTTTTAATCCTTTGTAATAATATTCTTTAAATGCACATGTATATTCTTCTATATAACACATATTACATATTTCTAATTTTGTCATTAAATTTCTATTTATGATTTTTTCTTTATTTTGTTCTTCATATTCCGTCATTGTACTGTTAAATTCGTTTCTTATTGCTGTTTCATATTTTTGTAGTATTTCTATCGATGTTGTTGCAGCTTCGCCACTCATGTTTTTATTATTTCTTAATGTTTTTATACTTTCTTCTGTTAGATTTAATAACCATAATTTTGTTGTTCCTATTAATGTTCTTTCTATGTATCCTGGTGCTTCTGCTATTGCTATCTTGTTATCTATTAATTGTTTTGCTATATATCCTATCCATAATTGGATAACTTTATTTGTATCTGTTATACAATCTAGATCCAAGAAATTATATTGTCCTATTGATGGAGTTGGTGTCCATTTTTCATTATATTATTTTTTCCATGTTATTTTTTGTTTATCTGAGTTTTCATAACTTTTTGCATAGTATTTTGGACTTGAAACCAAGTCTCTTTTTTCTTCTGATGTGCTAGATTTTTCTTCTACTTTACTCATATTTATTTCTATGTTTTCATCATTTTCTATATTTTTTAATAATTCAGTATATGTTTCACTTGCTTCTGAATTTTGTTCTTCATTAGTTTCATTTATTTCATCTATTACCAATTCTGGTAACTTATGCTCTTCGTTATCTTCTTTTAGTTGTAATTCTTCTTTTAGTTGTAATTCTTCTTTAAGTTGTAATTCTTCTTTAAGTTGTAATTCTTCTTTAAATAATTGTCACGACCCGATTTCTTGGTCATGATGGCACCTACAACCCCCGGTAGGTGTACCAATCCCTGTAGCCCAGAACAGTTAGTAATGGGCTACTATCTAACAAATAAGAGAATAAGACCAATAAAATAGATAACAGGTATATGAATATATACATATGCGGAAACTAAACCAAACCCCAAGACCTGGTATCATAGTACAGAGCCAAACTACATACAGGGAGTGCAAGTAAACCAAAGAATATATACAGATGTCTCTGAATGGTAATAGAGTACATAAGCAAAAGATAAACTAAAGCTAAGCTCCGGTCGCCAAGAGCTCACCCTCAGCCTGAAGTAGTCTCCAACAGATCTCCAAGCACGAATCACAGCGATCTAACGGCGATAGCCCACGCTAGGATCTGCACCCAAAGATGCAGGGGGGTAGGGGTGAGCACCAAATGCGAAGCATAAGGTACCCAGTAGGTATCATAGGCCGACTGGGCACATATAAGATAAAAAGCGCAGTAATAGACAGAAATAGAAAGCAAGTAAAGGTAGTCACAGAATCATTCAACGAAAGTACACAGGAATAGCCCAGAGGGAAATCAACAGAACCACAGATCGACGGCCTAGTAAGCCAGAATATACACACCAAAGGCAACAGGTGAAAGTAAGAACAACGCACCTGAAATCCTTGCAACAATAGTGTATAAAATAAGTTTACGGAATGGACGTTATACCGGTAACCTCAAGTGTAAGAAGAAGAGAGGAAGAATAATAATAGGCATGCTCAAGACATGAATCAACCCAACTAATCATAACAATCTCAAATCCAGAAACTAACAGTATAGCAGTAACCAATCTCATACTCATCCCTAATAGAGAACAACTCTGTAAGTAAATATCAAAAATCTACCTACAGTCCCCCGGCCGCCCATACAACCGAGGAACACAAACCCTCCGGCATCCCATACTACCGGAGCGTACAATCAGCAAACAGCAAACAAGGGTGGAACCTCGAACCATGAATGATATGATGCATGAATATCTCAAGTGCCATAGTATCTCTGTATGTACCTCCTCCGGCGCCGATCCGGCCCAGCAGGTAGGTTCCATGGAAGGACTCTGCCCGTATACCTCTACTCCCCCGTATACCCCTCTTCCGGCACACGCACCCTAGCCCTGGCCCGGATAGCAAGGTCCATGGAGGTCCCCGACCCCATCACAAATCTCCAGTATCAGAACATGTATCAAGATAGAGACCCAGTCTCGATATCAAGATAGAGACCCAGTCTCGAATATGCATGCCCAGACCCTGTCCAGGACTAAAAATAGTAGGAAAAATATCTCAAAAACCCCTCCAAGGGTGCCCGGGCATAGCCGGGTCTAAACAGTAAAAAGTCATCTCAGGTGCTCGATCCGACCGAGGCTAAAAATCATCTCAAGTAACAAGAAAACTCAACTAGCACCCCGGCCCTGCCGAGTCTAGCGAAAATCATAAAACTGATGATTTTAAACATAATTTTACTTTCTTGCCCAAAAATCTACACAAGTGAAATCAACCATTTCAAAATCATTTCCATCAAAAATGGGCCCCCCGGGCCATGCGAGGCCATGCAAGGTTTAGAAAACAGTGCCAGTAGGCCCGAAGCCAAAACCACAGTAAAACACGGATAAACCCTCTTTATATGCATGGAAATGATATGATCACACACAATAGCTGCCCCGCAGCTCACAATCAACCTATCGACCCTGCACAGGCCCACAACTACTCAGCAAGCATAACCAGCCTAGAAGGATAATACTATGCCCGGGACTCGCGGACATTCCCAAATTCCCACCTTCTATGTTCCAGAGTCAATAAGGCCTCACAGGACCACAAGGGTAAATAAAATATAACGGCAAATACTACAAACAACGGAGGAACAAAAATAGGCGGACATGAATAAAGCGGTCGAGGTCTGTGGTGCCAACCTAATAATCCAACCCAAGGATGCCCATTAATACAATTTTATTTTATATATACGGAGTCTGGGGAAAATAAACCGTAACCTACCTGTCGTCCAACGACAAGCTGCTGGAACAACGATGTCCAAGCTCGAACCACTCCGAGAAAACCCAAAACTAAATCAGAATCGGATTCGGATTTGGGACGGAATAACTTGACGTAGATAATTGATTTTCTTTTGATAATCAAAAATATCGCGTCAGCAAATCTTTTCATTTGAACTCCTTATTATTCTTTTTTTCTCAACGTCCACAGTAGTATATAAATTTATCATTTGTTCACTCCTACTACTGAAAAGAATAAGTTAAAGGTACTTTTTCCCCAACATTAGGTGGTCACAACACATATAGCCATTTAATGGCATGCTAGATGGATAGGTGGCCACTACTGCATGTTTAAACAAATGTGATGTCCGCTCCCTCCATCTCCACGCAGAGGTGGAGGTGTTTACTATAAATATTTTTATCCCGTTATGTATATTCGGGTATTGCATAAATTCGTGGTAAAATAAATGTAATATTTTAAATATACCATAATTCATAGAAAATTATTTCAAATAAAACCTACTATATTATAATAATAAATTCTAACATAACTAAATTTTACTATCTCCATTAAAATATTACGGAGTATAAAAACTTTATAAAATAAATACATATACACTTATATCGTATCAAAGATGTTTTTCATAAACCTTTAAAATATTTTAAAAAGGCAATAATAATATAATTTTTACCCAATTCAACTTTTAAATAAATATTTCAAATACACGCACGATACTAATAAAGTTCTTAAGTTTAGGCTCGTAATTCGCCTACGCACGATTTCGATATTCAAAAATTCTCTCGGGATCCTCCCTTATGTTTTATAACTGTTTCGGAACTGAAATGGCATTTTAAAACGTGACGTCGAGGCTTAAATCGCGTTTAACCCGATCCGGTTCGCGACCCGGTTCGTAACCCGTTTTCTGCCAGACAGTTCGCGGTAAAACAGTTATAACTCTTTACTCCGAGATCGGTTGGACGTGAGGTTTTGTGCGTTGGAAACTAGACTCGTAAACCTTCGATTTGGTATTTCAGGGGACTTCTAACTATTTATATATTGGGAGAAAAGCTCCGATACATTTGACCCAAGGTTCAGAAAATTTGTTAAAGGTCTTACGATATCTTTTGTCGATTTGCTTGACTTCAAAACTTAAACGTGGAAATGACCGGAAGGGTCATTACAAAACAGGGTCCAATCTTTTCAATAACACTATTTTTTTCCAGTGAGCTTTTGGACACGTAGGTTGAAGTGCTTTGTATGCCTGGATAATACTGAACTTCTCCCCCACTAGCTTGTGTAGGTTTGGCCATATTTTGTAAGTCCAAACTCTTTATGTACGTAACGTGTATCCATAGAACCCACAACCCATCTTTTTTCTTTATGACATGCCACAACAACTCAAGAATAGCTGCTTTGTTCCACAAAATGGAGTCAATGATGTTCAAGCCCCCTGTTGACTTGGGTTGGAATAACTTTTACCATGCCACATGTGCTTTCTTGCTATTTTCAATTGTTACTTACCATAAGAAGCTCCGATAAATGGCTATGATTTGTTGGTTCACCTTCTTTGGGATGACAAGGAACTTGAATTGTTGTATCTTATTATCTTCCAACTTGCTGACCATATTGTCTTTCAATTTGTCACACTCATCCAAATATGATTCAATAAAGTTTCCTTTCCAATTCAAGATGAACTTATTAAGAAATTAAAACTAACAAGGCCAATAAGATACCCATTACCTTCGCGATCATTCAGTACACTAGCAGTTTCCATTTTCAGCACTCTGATTAACATCTGTAGTTTGTTCAATCTGCTCTCGTGATAAAGAAAAGCTTCTATGGTCTATAGTATAAGATAATCGGATGCATATAAATGTTTGTAATAATTTGATGGTGCCAATCATTTTAAAGCAGGTGTTCACAATGATTTTATTAATTTGGCCGAGAA
>QJPP01002470.1:0-109403 GCA_003996215.1 Jaltomata sinuosa | reverse complement strand
GATCGAGGTGAAGAACAAAAAAAAATTGGTGGTAGGTGGGGTGGAGGTTGAGGTGGTGGTGGGAGGGGGGTTGGGGGGTTGGGGGAGAGATGATGATAAGGAGAGAGAAAGAAAAAGAGAAAAAGAAAAAGAAAGAGTAATTCTTTGGCTTCTCACTCTCTTTTCTCACTCTCTCAAAGAGAGTGAGATACACTCTTTCTGCCACATCAACACAAAAGGAGCACAAAAAAACATAAAAAATGAGTTCAGGGGGGTAATAGGACCTATGTAAAGTTTAGTGTGTCTCTGAGATTTCGCCCATAGTTTAGGGTGGTCCTTATGCATTATCTCAAATAAATAAAGTGAAGAAAAATTGGTCCTGGCTAACAATGTACGAAAATAGGGTGAATGTTTAAAGATGAGGGAAGATAGAGGAAAAAGAAAAGGGAAGTGTAAAGTAAAAGGTCGAAATTGGTAGATATAAGGAAAAAAGCTTAAATTGTTCAAAGTGGTTGTCTTAAAAGTTCATAGAAAGAGTAGTTACTATTTTTACCAAATACGTTCTAACCACCCCTTAGCCGACATTACAATTAAATAAAAAAAAATTGATCCAATGTTTCTATCGCCTTTGTTAATGGAATGTTATACTAAGGGAAAGCCTATGGTATATCTTGTTTGCATGTGAATTGTTTTGTGAGAGTGAGCGATATTGTTTCATTCATATGCCTCCAAAATTGTGATATATTGGGATTGTGTGAGAGGAAATCTCTTTTGAAGTGAGAGCACATAGGTGATGTAAACTTGATGATCTATTCGATTTCTTTTCTTGATTACATGATTGTAAATTGCCCTATGTATTGTGTTAATAAGTCAGTTCTAGAGGCTACATAGCCATATAGAATTGTCTTGATTTGAAATGTCCGAACACATTTTGTGTGAGAGTTGCTTGTGTATTTGAATTGTCCCGGTATTAGTGTTGGTTGTGTATTTTGAATGGGCCGAAAAAGAGCAAACTCGCCAAGATAATCTCAAAGAAAAGTCTAGAGGATCGCCAGGCGAAGTCCGAAGCAAAGAGGTACGGGGAGGTTCAAATTTCACCCCCCTCTTCTTTCTGAAGTTTTACTCCCTTCACGAAGCAAGGCAAACGAGAAGCAGGAGCTTGCGGTGCGAGGTCCAAGGTGAGGTATCCTGGCTCGTACCTTGAAGAGTCACAGACAGGGAAAAATTATTTCGTCCCAATCCACCTTGGAGAATTTTGTTAGGTGTTTTTAAATATTATAAATACCCTACCTTAGTTGTTTTTAGGGGAGGACGAATATTGTTGGAGCACAGAGTAAGTCAAAAGTCTCAAGTCTTTTAAGGTTACTTCTTTATCTCTTTAATTATCATTATTTCTTTTTTTTTACTTGAATTTTAGCTTTGTAATCAAATTACGAGTGTCTAAAAGCCCTGTATCTAGGGTTATGACCATGGTATGAATATCATATTCTTTATATAGATGCTTATTTGCAGATTTCAACCATCCAAGCGTTGTTCTCATAATCTTATATTTACTATTCTGTTAATTCATGACCAGTAGGATAAATGGATAATTTCAAATGGAACTCGACAGAGGAAAGTTACAAATAGAAAGTGGGTTAAGGGGAGAAGTGTGCATCTGCAGATGGACTAGCTGCTAGGATGAAAATCATACCTAGATGGCCATTCTTGGCTCCAATACAGGAAGATATATAAATGCATTCGGATTAGTACGACTGTCACGCCCCAAACCCGAGGAGGCGCGATTGGTACTCGGTGCCTCACTTGACTAAGCGACCAACTGAAATCGAATCAAACAACACCTATGGACCGTCAAACCCAAGCCAAACCAAAAGAAATGCAACAGAGACAAACCCGAATATAATAAAAGTACAATACAAGGCAAACCGGGATAATGCTGGGAAACCACAACTAAAACCACAGGAAATAAGGCAATAACTAAAGACTAGACCCACAACAGACGTCTAAAAGCCTCTTGTAATGACCCTTTCGGTCATTTATTCATTTTTGCCTTTCTTGTACCGTTAGAGCTTGCCTGTAGCGGCCTCAAGTCATTTAAGGCTTGGCGGGACCAATAGTTTGGTGCCTGGGCCGTTTGTTTGGTTTTATGGTCGCATGATAAGTTTTAAAGTCATGCAAGTCGGCAGAAGTTATCGTAAGTTTCTTTAATAAATTTTTTGAACCTTGGGTCAAAAGTCTCAAAGATTTTCTCTCAATATATAAAGAGTTATAAGTCCCCCGACCTACCAAATCGAAGGTCTACGAGTCTAGTTTTTAACTCACAAAACCTCAAGTCCAACCGATCTTGGAGTAATGAGTTATGACTATTTTACCGTGGACTTTCTGTGTATAAACCGGGCTGCGAACCGGGTCAGGTCAAAATCGATTTAAAGCTTCAATTCACGTTTAAAACTCCAAAACAGTTCTGAAACAGAGAGAAAACATAAGGGAGAGTTCCAAGAGAGTTCTTGAGTGATCAAGATGCATTTTTGGTGATTTCTATCGCTAAAGTTTGCCCCCGTGCTTAGAAACGCGATCTCTACGCGTGGCAATTATTTTCCCCTTCGATAAGCCAAGTTTGGAGTTGATTTCAGAAGATAGGACTTGATATTTCTTGGTGGTTCTTCAAGCTTTACACTTGGTTTGCTAAGGTAACCATCTCGGGGCTCTTTTATGATCGTTTTTATGAAGTTCTACGGATGTTTCGTCAAGTTATGATCCTTTTGGAAAGTCTACCGATTTAAGCTTAATTATGAACTATTTATAGGTGAATATAAGTTGCGTATATATAGTGTTTGTTAAGCTTAGGATGTAAGGAACAATTTCCCTGAAGGAACTACGGGAGTTCAGACGTTCGTTGGAAGGTATTTTTGTGTTTTGGAGCTTCTCAGAGCGGTTCGAGCTTGGACATCGTCGTCCTAGCAGCTTGTCGTCGGACGATAGGTAGATTACGATTTATTTTCTCTAGACTCTGGATATATAAGATAAAATTGTATTAATGGGCATCGTTGGGTTGAGCTTATTAGGTTGGTACCACAGACCTTGACCGCTTTATTCATGTCCGCCTACTTTTGTTCCTCCGATGCTTGTAGTACTTGCCGATATGTTTTTTTTACCTTTGTGGTCCTGTGAGGCTTTGTTGACTCTGGAACATAGAAGGTGGAATATTGGGAATGTCCGCGAGTCCCGGACATAAAATTATCCTTCTAGGCTGGTTATGCTTGTTGAGTAGTTGTGGGCCTGTGCAGGGCCGATAGGTTGATTGTGAGCTGCTGGGCGGCTATTTGTGTTGATCATTCATTTCCATGCATATAAAAGGGGCTTTATTTATGTTTTACTACGGTTTTAGCTTCGGGCCTACTGGAATTGTTTCCTAAACCTTGCATGGCCCCGGGGGCCCACTTTTATGGAAATAAATTGGAAATGGTTTGATTTAACTTGTAAATATTCTTGGGGTAAAAGAAGGTCAAATTATGATTTATGTCGCCAATTTTAATATTAACGCTAGACTCGACAGGGCCGGGATGCTAGTTGAGTTTCTTATTAAATTGGGATGGTTTTTAGCCTCCGTCAGACCGAGCACCTGAGATGACTTTCTACTGTTTAGACCCGGTTATGCCCGGGCACCCTTGGAGGAATTTTTGAGGCATTTTCCCACTATTTTAGTCCTTGAAAAGGTCTGGGCATGCATATTCGAGACTGGGTCTCTATCTTGATCCCAAACTTGCTTCTGAATGACATGTCTTGATACTGAATTTTAGTATGGGGTCCGGGACCTCCATGGACCTTGCCATCCGGGTCTGGGGCTTTGGGCTGCGTGTGCAGGAGGGAGGGTATACGGCAGAGTAAAGGTATACGGGAAGTGTCCTTCCATGAAACCTACCTGCTGGGCCCAATCGGCACCGGAGGAGGTACATACAAAGATACCATTTCACTTGAGATATTCATGCATCACATCATTCATTGTTTGAGGCTCCACCCTTGTTTACTGTTTGTTGATTGTACGTTCTGGTAGTATGGGATGCCGGAGGGTTTTTTTTCATTTTTTTGTGTTCCTCGGTTGTATGGGCGGCCGGGGGACTGTAGGTAGACTCTTGTTATTTACTTACAAAATTGTTCCCTGTTACGGTTAAGTATGAAATTGGTTACTACTAGGCTGTTAGTTCCTGGATTTGAAATTGATATGATTAGTTGAGTTTGATTCCTGTCTCCGAGCATGCCTATCATTACTCTTTCCCTCTTCCTCTTACACTTGAGGTTACCGGTATACCGTTCTTTCGTAAACTTATTATGCATATACTATTATTGCAAAGATCCCAGGTGCGTTGTTTATTACTTATACCTGTGCCTGTTATATATATATTCTTCTTGCTGGCCTCGCATGTTGTTCTGTTGACTTCCCTCTGGGCTAGTTCCTGTGTACCTTTTGTTGATTTCTATGATTACTTGCTTCTATTCTGTCAGTTACTATGCTTTTATCTTATATGTGCCCAGTCGGCCTATGATACCTACTGGGTACTTTATGCTTCGCATTTGGTGCTCACCCTACCCCCTGCATCTTTTGGTGCAGATCCTAGCGTGGGCCATCGCCGCTAGATCATTGTGATTCGTGCTCGGAGATCTTTTGGGGACTACTTCAGACTGAGGGTGAGCTCTTGGCGACCGGAGCTTAGCTTTAATTTATCTTTTGCTTTATGTACTCTATTACCATTCGGAGACATCTGTATATGTTGGTTTGGATCGTTTGTACTCCTTATATGTAGTTCTGGCTCTATCCTATGATACCAGGTCTTGGGGTTTGGTTTGGTTTCCGCATATGTATATATATATGTTCTTGTTATCTATTCTCTTCATCTTGTTCCCTTACTTTTGCTTATTAAACTGTTCTTTCGCTTATTTGTTAGATAGTAGCCCATTACTAACTGTCCTGGGCTACGGAGATTGGTTCGCCTACTGAGGGATTGTAGGTGCCATCATGACCGAGAAATCGGGTCGTGACACCTCTAAGATGAAAAATCGCTAACACCTAGTTAGGACAGGGTCCTGACACACCCATTAGCTACACAAAGCAAAGGAGGACTCCAAATTCAACAACTGTAGAAAGAACGGAGCTTAACTCAATCACACGCAAAGAGAACCACTGTCTATCGGGTAACCTGTAGGCATGAATGCAGAATCCCCCTGCAATGGGTACGTCAGTACGAAATAATAGACCGAGTATGTAAGGTGACGAAATAATAGAAATATCATAACTGAGACTTAGGCAACAATACAACAGACGTTGAAATAGAAACAATACCAGCATCTCAACCACAACCTGCACAAAAACAACGGCAACCCAACACTACCTTTTATATCCTTACTCTGTGCCGCACAACAACCACAACCTCGATCACACATCACCTCAGAACAAAAAATACTGCTTACAAGAAAATGCACATGCATGATATGAATACAATGTAATGAAAAGCAATACACAATCTCACCCTACCGAAAACAGTCACGGACTTACACGCTAAAGAAGGACAATAGCTCAACCCTTCTGACAACAGTCACCTCCTTACTGATACGCCCAAATTACAACTCCAATTACGAAGCGTAAGCGGTCGTCGTCAAATATAGAACCCAACAGAGGTTGGGGTTGATCCCACAGGGAATAAGGTGCAAATTAAGTCGTTAGTGAATTAGATGACTAATAATCAATAGTTTCCGGTAAATGGGGGGGGGGGTTGTATGGATCAAATTTTGATTGTTTCAAATAACAAATTGCAAGTTTTAATGAGTAAAATTCAGTAGAAGAGATGAACTAGGGAAGTGTTCACCATGGCGTCGTAATAATTTCGACTCAAAGCTTAATCGGGTTCTTTCTATATGTATATCACGATGTGATTGGATTAATGGTATCATCTAAACGTTTCTCAACCAAATAGATGAATTTCCTTTTCAATTCTCTCGAACTTCAAAAGGTGAAATTTCTTATTTCAATCCTAAACATCAAGTAGATTAATCTAGTTACAGCATTAATCATAAGACGAGAGTTGGTAGTCTCGAATCCTCGTAGTTAATCAAATTTCCCGGTTTTAATCTCTTTGTTCAAGCAAATTAAACCTAGGCATGTCCTAATGTTTGCAACCACTAGAAAACGTTAATAACAAATGATTAACCACGTGACAACATATAAATTGAACCCAATGCTACCCGGAATCTACGTTGTTACTCTTGCCATGGATCCCACAACCCTAGTTGTGGGGAGTTTAGCCACTCATGCTAGCAAAACAAAGTAAATAAATAATAGTATTCATATGAGAAGAAAGAATTCTTACAATAGAAAATTATTACTTTACTTTGAACTTCGTAGAATCCAAGCACCAATGGTGAAAATCCCAAGAACAATCGAAGAAAAAGAAGAAAACGAGTTTGTGTCGTGTTTTCTCCTCCAAAACTCGTCCAAAAACGTCGCACCAAATATTAGTTAATGAATAATAAAATAACCCTAACACAGGGTATTTATAGTAGTCCAGGAAATAAAGTCCAAAAATTCTATTTTTGGAATCCCGCTTCGCGTTGACGGGTCGCCTGACGGACCGTCACGCATGTGACGGGCCGTCACTTGAGCCGTCACAGCTAAACAGTGAGCTTCCAGGAAAATTCTCAGGTAAGTCGTCCAGCAGGTGACGACTTACAACTTTATATGCGTTTCATGACAAATTTTCAGGTAAGTCGTCACCTGCTCGATGACTTACATGTATATTCTGGTAAGTCGTTGGGCCTGTGATGACTTGCTTGTAAATTCTGGTAAGTCGTCCGCTCAGTGACGACTTACAGTGTTTTCTGTTTTAACTTGACGGCCTGGCTGACGGCCAGTCACAGATGTGACGGCCAGTCAAGCTAGCCGTCAGGCTTAACCAGTTTGAGGTTTTTGAACATTTTTTTCTTCCGTTTCCATCTCTAGCTCCATTCCCTGCAAATATAACAATAAAACATCAAAAACCACAAAAGTTGCTTGAAAACTCGCGAGTATTCTTAGTTAAAGGCGTCAAATGTGTCGTAGAATCCCGGCACATCAACACCCTCAACTTAAAACGTTCGCTTGTCCTCAAGCAACATGACAACAAAAACAAAATGACGACTCAACTAAGAATACAAACACATATCTCTAGCAAATCATGGCCACTCAACAGTCTATTAAATTTAAATCAAGCCCCCCGGTAGCACACAAATGTATGAAACACTAACTTGCAAGGATCCAAACACGTCATTCCGATATGATAGAATATTCTACATACACACACAACAGCTATCCCAACAGTAAATAGATAATACAGAAATCTCGGTGCCCTCACCACAAAGAAGTCCCACACACAAGATTTGGGACTAGGTAAGGCGCTCACACTCACAAACGATTTCAAATAATGCACATGCGATGCCATAAGCTTGCCCTTGCTATCCTATTTCAGTTTTTTCAGTTAGCCGCTCAGGATCACTACATGACTTGTTTTGGCTTGTAATGAGGCTTTGGGTGCAGGTAGGATACATTTAGGGGTTAGTGGCTAAGCCCTTCTTGGAATCACCGACCTACTATTTCCACTTAACTTTTCTTCGTTCATCCTTATTCACCTTTTTATTCCCTTCTTTCTACCTACAGGTGCGGCCTCTTTATTTTGACAATTCTTTTTTATCTCTTTTTTGTTTCTTTTTCTTTCTTTTCTTAGGCACACACCCGAAATTTTCATTCTATCCACAACCAATCTTGTCCATCCTATTTTTCTTATCATTTACCTCTATAGTAGCCACCCTCGACTTAGGATGATTGCCTGAGTTGAGGTGCACGATGTCCAAGGAAGGACCAGGGCCAAAATAGAGATTCAAAGTTAAAAAGAAATGGTGACAGATTATTGAAAGAATAGGGTCAATTATGGCTCAAACAGGGATCAAAGGGATTATTTGCATTTGGACGGTCATATAGGATAAGTGAACTGCACACAAAAAGGGCCTGTGATCCTTTCCTAAGCAACCAATTTCAAGCTTAACAAAATAGACCGGGCAAGTTCTAGATGCATGCACAGAGTAAGAGTTTATAACAATCAGCTCACACACACTTGGCACCAAGAAACCATACCACTACCAACTATCAAAACAACAGCTGGGCTTAAGCATAATTATTACAATCACAACCACACAATGACATTCAAGGATCCAGAACAGTCACTCGTTTCAAACATAAGTACAAAATCAACTTTTTCAGAGGGGGCTCCTTTTAGTTCAACTTTCAAAAAGCCATGCTTGCTATAGACATCACAACACAACCAAAATTTAAACGACAACCTAAACATGACGGTTCTACTAGATAGCACACCGGAGGGAAAAGAAACACGACAACAAAAACCCTCGGTGGTGTTGGACTCACAGGTATCCCAACACCCTCAACTTAGACTCATGCATACTCTCCAATGCATACATGTGAAAGCTAAAACAGTGAGAGAAAGGAATACCTGTGAAGCCCTTAGGCCTCAAAATATGGTACGATGTTGGAGACCATCGGGGTCTCCAAGGTAGGTGCAGTCTCTGGAACAGGTGCAAGCAACATCATCACCCAATGCAGCATCTACCTCAATATCATCAACGCTCAAGTGTTGTTGGCCTGCTTTTGCATTCATGTTTTGCCTTAAAGTTCTAGCAAGCTTGGGGTCGTATGGTAATACTGGTTCACCCGAGCTTTGGGTACTAAGCATGCACAACTCTGTACCCTGTAACAAACAAAAACAATAAATAAAAGTAAAAGCAAGAAATATGACTAAGAATCAAATAAACACACCGGACTTAATAAACAACCGTATTCCCCGGCAACGACGCCAAAATTTGATATGCCCAAATTACAACTCTAATTACGAAGCGTAAGCGGTCGTCGTCAAATATAGAACCCAACAGAGGTTGGGGTCGATCCCACAGGAAATAAGGTGCAAATTAAGTCGTTAGTGAATTAGATGACTAATAATCAATAGTTTCCGGTAAATGGGGGGGGGGTTGTATGGATCAAATTTTGATTGTTTCAAATAACAAATTACAAGTTTTAACGAGTAAAATTCAGTAGAAGAGATGAACTAGGGAAGTGTTCACCATGGCGTCGTAACAATTTCGACTCAAAGCTTAATCGAGTTCTTTCTATATGTATATCACGATGTGATTGGATTAATGGTATCATCTAAACGTTTCTCAACCAAATAGATGAATTTCCTTTTCAATTCTCTCGAACTTCAAAAGGTGAAATTTCTTATTTCAATCCTAAACATCAAGTAGATTAATCTAGTTACAGCATTAATCATAAGACGAGAGTTGGTAGTCTCGAATCCTCGTAGTTAATCAAATTTCCCGGTTTTAATCTCTTTGTTCAAGCAAATTAAACCTAGGCATGTCCTAATGTTTGCAACCACTAGAAACGTTAATAACGAATGATTAACCACGTGACAACATATAAATTGAACCCAATGCTACACGGAATCTACGTTGTTACTCTTGCCATGGATCCCACAACCCTAGTTGTGGGGAGTTTAGCCACTCATGCTAGAAAAACAAAGTAAATAAATAATAGTATTCATATGAGAAGAAAGAATTCTTACAATAGAAAATTATTACTTTACTTTGAACTTCGTAGAATCCAAGCACCAATGGTGAAAATCCCAAGAACATACGAAGAAAAAGAAGAAAACGAGTTTGTGTCGTGTTTTCTCCTCCAAAACTCGTCCAAAAACGTCGCACCAAATATTAGTTAATGAATAATAAAATAACCCTAACACAGGGTATTTATAGTAGTCCAGAAAATAAAGTCCAAAAATAGAATTTTTGGAATTCCGCTTCGCGTTGACGGGTCGCCTGACGGACCGTCACGCATGTGACGGGCCGTCACTTGAGCCGTCACAGCTAAACAGTGAGCTTCCAGGAAAATTCTCAGGTAAGTCGTCCAGCAGGTGACGACTTACAGCTTTATATGTGTTTCATGACAAATTTTCAGGTAAGTCGTCACCTGCTCGACGACTTACATGTATATTCTGGTAAGTCGTTGGGCCTGTGACGACTTGCTGGTAAATTCTGGTAAGTCGTCCGCCCAGTGACGACTTACAGTGTTTTCTGTTTTAACTTGACGGCCTGGCTGACGGCCAGTCACAGATGTGACGGCCAGTCAAGCCAGCCGTCAGGCTTAACCAGTTTGAGGTTTTTGAACATTTTTTTCTTCCATTTCCATCTCTAGCTCCATTCCCTGCAAATATAACAATAAAACATCAAAAACCACAAAAGTTGCTTGAAAACTCGCGAGTATTCTTAGTTAAAGGCGTCAAATGTGCCGTAGAATCCTGGCACATCACTTACAGGCAAGCAAAAACACAAGTGCAACCCTGCAGAAAACACTCACGGCCTTACAAGTGCTTCCAAAGTCAGGGGCTCGACCTTGCCGAACACTCTCACGGCCTTACATGTTCTCACAAAGCTCCAAAAAGGCGGTACGTCCAACAATATGCAACAAACATATGACTATATGCAATAATAGCAAAACATCCCACAACAATCACTATAAGGCCATCATCCGCGCTCCACAACCTACGACATACCACCAACTAACCATGGTCAACCCCATGATCATCATAATTTAATAATCATAACAACACATACACCACCTCCTACTCCTTAACTTGACATGGAACTCTTATCATAGGATATGAGTTCTTAACAAGAACAATACCAACAATAATTTTGAGACATCTAACAATCGACTCTTCGATAGCACGCTAAACTCGAAAATCACAAACTTTAAGGAATTGCACCAAAAAAAAGAAAGATAACCTTTGCATACCTCGAATTTGAGCTTGAATAACTTGATGTAAATAATCAATTTTCTATCGGTGATCTAATACATTATCAAAATAGTTTTTCCTCCAAAATATTGTAAATAGAACGAACTATGTGTTCTAAAATCATGCCCGTTAGAGTGCATATATATATATATATAAAAACTTCATAACCATAAATGAGTAGTTTAGAAAAATTTATAAGAATTCATAAGAAGAGAACAAGTTTTTTGAATCTTTGGATATAATTATATATATATGTACAACAACCACGATTTTTTTTTTAAAAAAGATTTCCTCTCAAAGTGCCACCACTTTAATTAGTGGTTTGGTGGCCACTTCCTCCACGTCCACGTGGAGTTCAGGTGACAATACAAAGAAAATATGTTTTTATCCCGTTATTATGTACTCGGATATTGCATTGATCCGTGATAAAATATATAATTTTTTAAATAAATCATAATTAATAAAAAATCATTTGTAATAAAGCCTACCTCATATAATATTAACTTTTTAACATGACTAGATTTACTACCTCCGTCGAATATTAATAATTTATGAAACTCTTATAAAATAAATAAATACACATATATATCGTAAAGAAAGAATTTTTCATAAATATATAAGACATTTAAGGAATGCAATAAAAATATATTTTTTCCAAATTCTAGTTTGAATCAAGTGATCCCGTATCACGCACAGTGTTAATAAAACTCTCAAATTTAGGCTCGTAAGCCTTCGATATGGACAAAAAAAAATGTGAAACACCTTTGGATGTTACATCCTTCCCCCTCTTAGGAATATTCTTCATGGAATGTAGAATAGAACACATTATTAAAGCTAGAAACTTCTCTGTCATGATCCGATTTCTCGGTCATGATAACACCTACAACCCCCCCCCTCCCCTCCCAGTAGGCAAACCAATTTCCATAGCTCAAAATGATTAGTAATGAGCTATTATCTAGCAAGTAAGTGAAAGAACTGTAAGAAAATGCGGAAGCAAGGGCAATAAGTAAAGAGAGTGAACAACAGGAATATATATAACATATATACGGAAGCTAAACCAAACCCCAAAACTTGGTATCATAGTATAGAGCCGGAACTACATCAACGGAGTACAAAAGATCTAAATAATATATACAGATGTCTCCGAATGGTAATAGAATACATGATACAAGATCTCACCCTCACCCTCACCCCAAGAAGATCCATTAAAACAGTACCAAACCATTTCATAATCATTTTTACCGAAAAAGGGCCCCCGAGGCTATGCAAGATTTAGAAAACCATGTAAGGTAGGCCCGAAGCCAAAAATCATAGTAAAATCATGTAGAAATCCCTTATATGTATGATAATGACATGCTCAATCACAAACAGTAGCCCATCGGCTCACAATAAACCTATCGGCCCTGCAGAGGCTCCAATCGCTCTAGAGCACAGATAGCCAGCTCTATAACGATAATAACGATGTCCGAGACTCACAGACATTCACAAATAACCCACCATTTATGTTCCAGAGTCAATACAAGGTCACACAAAACCTCAAGGGTAATAATATCGTCTATAATAAATACTACAAATATCGAAGGAAGAAAAATGAGTTGGACATGAAGAAGCAGTCAAGGTATGTGATACCAAGCTAATAAACCCAACCCAAGGATGCCAATTAATACAATTGTATCCTATATATGCGAAGTCTAGAGGAGTTAAACCATACCCTATCTGTCGTCTGACGACAAGCTGCTGGAACGACAATATCCAAGCCCGAACTGCTTCGAGAAGCTCCGAATGGATATCAAACTATCAAGAATATAAAATACATGTTAAAACAAGACTAACGATACTCATATCGCTATAATAATAGCCGGGCCAAAATTTGGGTGAAAAGCGGGCCTGCGGAGCCCACAATCCAAAATCAAAAATCAAAAATGAAAAGAAGCACGACGACCACAATAGTACTAAAAAGGCATGCTCCAAAATTGAACAAATTTGGCTGAGAGAGAGGCACCAAAATAGCCCGCTCAAGTAGGAGTTTAAAGGTGGAATTTTAAGAATGAAATCTGGAAATTGAGCAAGAACAACTTACCACAACGAGAGAAAATACGCCAATGAAGTGAATTTAACGAACCCCCGAACATGCAATCACAAGAGGGAAGCTTCTACAAAGGATTCTCAAGCTTTAAGAATTACTCAAAAATGGAGGTTTTTCAACAATGGAGGAAAATCAACTTTGGGGAAGAAGGGACTTACCAATTAATCAAGGGAGCAAGATTTCAAGATGAATAATCGAATTCTCCAAGCTATGAACTGAAGGGAGTACTTTGGTAGAGAGAATATTCAATTTAGAGTTGGGAAAATGGAGGAAACAATGCTAGAAAATCGAAGGCCAAGAATTATATACTGCTGGCACGCTGGTCAGCGCCATTGGCGCTAAAACAGCGCCATCGCGCAGAAGGAGGCCAGACACAAAGGCGCCATCACGCTAGAAGGGTGCTATCACACTGGCCGGCTGGGACACACGCCCGCGTGATCACGCAGGATGGGATGCTGGCGTAGGCGCCATCGTGCAGGAGGGCTGCAGGCGCTATCAGCACTATCCTTGGCGTGATTGCGTTGAAAGCTGTCCTGCAACAGAAAACCAGCTACACTAGAAATTTTTATGGGGTGTTACTGGCACGACCGAAACCTGATACTTAGAAACCAATAATACTAATAGAGTGAAAATGATGCTCCGGACTTAACATAATTGATGAAACATCCATACGAGGTCGTTCTGTAGAAATGTTGACCCAAGTCAACACTAACTTAAACCAACCAACTGGCCAAAATGAACCCGGCTCACCCGAGAATTGAACCAACCACCAACCTAACCCAAACTCATCATTCTGGAGCTGATGGAGTTGTCGGATTTTGAATCTGACACTCCGATCATCGAAAGCTGACCAAAGTTACTCTTTCAACTCCAAATGGCCTGAAAACAGAATAAAGCAACATAAAACCCACACTGAAAGTTCTTAGGCCTCGACTAAAGGTCCAACTAGACCAAACCCAATGTTATGTTCCGGAGCCAACAGAACTGTCAGAATGCAATTTTGAGCACGTTAGCTAAGAATGTTGACTAAAGTCAATGATATCCTAAGTTAACACTCTAAAATAGGGAAACAACCATAACGACCAAATGAATGACCAGAGCACCGAACCACCGGTCCCAGCAAGTCATAAATGACTTGGGGCCACTATAGGTAAGCTCTAACAGTATAAGAAAAGCATAAACGCGGGAATGACCAGAAGGGTCATTACATTCTCGAATTTTTGGCAGAACCTCGCCTGCACACTGGACTATATCACACATGCAAAATAGGCCAAAAAAAACTACATGTCTCACAAAGTCACAAGCAGCTACCAGACACTCATTGGGTCCCACTTGGCCATCGATAACGCAATCTCATAACAAGAACAAAAATATACCTCAACGCAAATACTCCAACCTTGGAAATGCCATGACGCCCTGAATCGAAATCAACCTATCCACAAGATATGTCGAGGTCATACAATCGCAAATTTCTATCGCACGATTTTGATAACTCAACTTTTACGACTCACCTTTATAGCACAATCTGAGAGACAAAAGAATGGAAATCAATCCTAAATGTCATGTAGCCTCCTGATTCTCAGTGTGGTGCATAACACACCTATGATCAAGACTCTACTAGATACGGCTTGTGGACTTCCTAGGATAAGACCTTCCTTTGATATCAAGTTTGTCATGCCCCAAACCCTGAACGGCGCGACTGGTACCTTGTGCCTCACTTGACCAAGCAAACCAACTTTAACTAAACCAAACAATATCTATGGACCATTAAAGCCAAGGCTAACCAAATCAAATGCAGCAGAAACAAACCTGAATATAAGGTAAGTACAATACAAGGCCAACCAGGCCACTGTTAGGAAACCAAAACTAAAACCACAGCCAATAAGGTCACAACTGACTACCAGATCCACAACAGACGTCTAAAATCCTCTAAGATGAAAAACCACTAACATCTAGTAAGGAAAGGTCCCCGACACACTCATTATCCACACAAAGCAATGGAGGATGCCAAACTCAGCAACTCCGAGAAGAATAGTGTGTACCAACCATCAGCTGAACTAGATCACACACAACGAGAACCATTATCTACCTGATAGCTTATAGGCATGAATACAGCTTCCCCGAGGCAATGGGGACGTCAGTACGAAGTAATATACCAAGTATCTAAGGTGACAGAATAACAGAAACATCATAATTGAAACTGAGACCACAATACTACAGACATTAAAATAGAAACAATACTAGCATCTCAGTCACAATCTGCATAGAATCAATGTCATCCCAACACTGCCTTACCTGTCCTTACTCTGGTCCCCAAAACAACCAAAGCCTCGGGCACACATCGCCTCAGAACACAAAATATGGCTAACTAGAAAATGCACATGATATGAATATAATGTAATTCAAAGAAATACATAAGTCTCACCCTGCTGGAAATAGTCACGACCTTACAGGCTAATTAAGGACAATAGCTCAACCCTGTCGGAAATAATCACAGGCTAACAAGGCTAGCAAAAATGCAAGTGCAACCTTGTCGAAAACACTCACAGCCTTACATGTGCTTCCAAAGCCACAAACTCAACCCTGCCGAATACCCTCACGGCCTTACAGGTTCTCGCAAATCCCCGAGGGTGGTATGTGCAATAATATGCAACAAACATATGACTATATGTAAGAATAACAAAACAACACAAAACAATCACAACAAGAGAATAACCCGAGCTCCACAACCTACGACATACCACCAACCAACCACAGTCAATCCAACGATCATTGCAATCCAGTAATCATAACAATACATACACCACCTCCTGCGTACTCCTCAACTTGGCACAAAACGAACATCACCAGATATGAGTTTTTAACCAGAATAATACCAGCAACAATTTAGAGACATCTAATAATTAACTCTTCAATAGCCACACTAAACACGAAAATCATAAACTTTAAGAAATCATGCCAAAAAAAGGAATAACTCTTAGATACCTCAAATTCGAGCTTGAATAACTTGATGTAGATAATCAATTTTCTATCGGTGATCAAATACATTATAAAATAGTTTTTCCTCCAAATTTTATAAATAGAATGAACTTTATGTTCTGAAATCATGCACGTTAGAGTGCTCAGTTGTATAGAAGATTTTAGTGAAGAATCTTCACATGACATAGCAAAGATAACACAAAAATATTGCTCAGTTGACAATGCTATCTAAAAAAGAATCTTCATAAGGATGTTAAAAATTTCTCTATTAAGATTTATGCTAAAGATTTATTAGGTATAAATTGTTAACTTTACGTTGAGCATATTTCTTCTACTTCTTCTTGCTATAATGGTTACTAATGAAATTAAAGTATTTGTCATGTACTTGGATTATTTTTTCTTTTAATTAGGACAAAATGAGAGCAATTTTTTTATATATGCTAATCAAGAATAGGTGATATTAATTTGTGTACTTTTAGTGTTGATTATTACTAGAGTTAAGAGAGTTTAAATTTGTCATCAATTGTACTTTTCATTTTTCTAATTACAAATCTTTAGTATAAAATCATTATATTCAATCACATAGTGTACTTATAGCCATGGAGAATGTATTTTACTAAGAAGAGATAATATTCTAAAACTTACATGGAGTTGCTTTTATAAAGGAAAGTAGTTAAATAGAAGAAAGAGTTGTTTGAGGAGCCGTAAAAATTAGAGAAAATAGGAGGCTAGAGAAAACTTATACTCTCAAGTTTCAAGAGGAAAATGTTCTTCAAAAACAATACGACATTGTTCAACAAATTTCTAAGTGTTAAAAAGTAACTGCAATAAAAAAACAAAAAAAGTAAATTTTATTGATGAATCTTGTCGAGTACAATTCTGATGATTTAAACCAAGTAAAAATGTTTTTGATCTCTAGGAATACCGAACAACACTTTGTTATTTTGGGATAATCTCCAAGCAGAACTCCATTGACCACTCCTTTAAAGAATTATGCCGTTGATATTGATGCTTTCTCCAATACTTGTCGAATCTCTCCAAAAAATTATGTATCCCATATCTAATGTTTAGAAAAGGGCAAAAAATATCCCTAGCGTATGGAAAACGGCTCACAAATATCCTCCTTCCATTTTTTCATCTAAAAATACCTTCAAAATTTATTTTTTTGGCTCAATAATACCCCTTCTTCCACCTTTTGGTCTAGAAATACCCTCCACCTTGGTTTGTTTTCCATCAAGTGCACTGTTATTCTATTGGTAGCGCTAAAATGAAGTGGTGCATTTTACAATATGAATCTTTTCTAACTCTTTTTCCATTCTCTAAACTATTGTTAACTTCGTTAATTTCTTTCTTCTCCTATTGTCATTTATTGTTGCTTTTGTGTAACTTTTTCTTTCAGAGTTAATAACACCTTTTGCCTTACTAAAAAACAGTAGAAGTAATTACAACTGCACTTTTGCAACTAAAAATTGACTTCTGTAAAACTAAAATTTGTATTACCTGTTATTAAGCTATTAAGGACATATCCAGAATTCCAGTTTCCTCCCACCATGAAAAGGATTATTCTCACGTTTTAATTTTGAAAAAGAAAAAAAACAATCTTTGGTAACTGCATATTCAATGTTACATTGTTGATTTCTACCTTTCATTGAAATATAATTTTTAGGTTTCAAAACGTGCTTTTTTTGATTGTTTAATTTGATTGTATTGATTGTTTTCTTATTTTGTCACTGAAAACTTGAAGTCTGATAATTAAATTAGATTGAAGATATCTCACCCCTTTGAACTAAAATGTAGTTTGATAGTTTTTTTTAAATTTCACCCTTCAACAATATCTTACTGATGTTCCTTTAATTTTGAGAATTAAGGTCAAATACTATTTAATAAGCTGATCAAATGGAACATAAGATTAAAGTTGAATGCTTGTCTCAAAATAATGCTTTTTTGTGAATAAGTGGCATAGAATATATTTTTGAAAGAAATGTTTTGAGCCAAAAACAAAGGTTTAGGGTATTTTTAGACCAAGTGGAAAAAGGAGTATTCTTGAGCCAAAAAGCAAAGATTGGTTATATATTTAGATGAAAACATGGAAGAATGGTATTTATGAATCATTTTGAGAAAATAGTAAAATGCCCTTCCAATCTATATCCGGATTCTCAACTACACACCTATACTTCACGGAAGTCCTATAACTCCCTGAAGTATTTTAAACTAAAATTTTGACACCCCTAAAACGTCACCCCCAAGTCTTTGTTGCATAGTGTAATACACGCGCCTATTTTTCTAAAATCAAAAATTAAAAAAAAAATTATCACCAAAATAAACCCGTATTCCAGATGCATTCCTTTTTTTCTCCACCATTCTTGCCCTTCATCACTATTGCCAAATTTCATCACCATTATTTTCCTCTTCTTAGATCATCACACTTTGGAATTTGGATTTAGCAACAATTCATCATCAAATTTTCTGATTTATCACCATTCTTTTTCCCTTAATAAATCATCCCATTTTTTTCTTCATTGTTACCAAGATGTCTCACCTCCTCCAATCCACCTTCATCCCCACCACACCCACCACCCTTCGCCGCTCTTTTGTCTTTTCGACCACCCATTTACGCAAAGTCCAGTTGTCGTTGTTGAATTCGATAACCTTGTGAAATCTCAAACTTTAATACCCACTTTTAATTCCATGTAAAAAACTTTGGTTCCTACTCTAATTGAAGAGATTTCTCCGATTGCAGTTGCAATTTTGTCTTCCGATATTGGGTTGAATTTTTTTTTCGTCGAGATGAAGGTTTCGTCGGCTGCTACTATAATCGAAGAGGTTTCCAGTTCCACTTCTTTTGATTGTTGTTTGTTGGTAATCAAAAAATATATTACGGATTAAAAATGAAAGAAGGAGAAAGAAATTGTATTGTATAAGGTGTTTACCATGGTGAAATTGAGTTGCAGGTGTAATTTGTTAAAAAGAGAAGGGATTAGAGAGAGAGGGGGAGAGTGATTATATTTAATTAAATTTAACTATTATATAGCATCCAATCAAGACATGACACTTGTCAGGTTAATTAATTTTAACTTACTTTGTTGCCTCACACTTGCCTATAGGAAAGTGAACACACTTGCTTTGCCACATCACCATTTAAGGGTATATATATTTCACTATTAAAATACTTTAGGGGGGTTATAGGACCCCCGTGAAGTATATGTGTGTAGTTGAGAATCCGGAGATAGGTTAGAGGGGCATTTGACTATTTTCTCAATCATTTTTCACAGGTTAGGGATATTTTTTACCATATTCTATTTTTAGTGTTAGGGAGCATGCAGTCCAGATGTAAATGACTCTTGCCTAATTATGCTTGGTTCATGTCAGTCATCAAGCACATAAGATTGCTTGTGATTGGTCAACACATGTCATTTTGAACACTATGCAGTTCAGATGTATATAAATCCTCTTGTCTCATTCTGATTGGTTCATGTGAGTCATCAAACACATAAGATTGCTTGTGATTGGCCAAGACATGTCATTTTAAAAACTTAAAAACTTTGGATCAACAAATATTTTGACCAGGGATTAACACCTTATTTGGTGATAAATTTTCAAAATCTAATTCAAAATGTACGGTCAACTTCAACTTAAATATAAATTCATTGATTAAACCCTAAATTTACGAACATTCGTCCCCCTCCACTCTTTTTTCCCTTTTCCTCTAAATAAAATACTTCACTAGAAAACAACATTTTACATATATCCGTGTATGTCCTATGGATTCTGAAGAATCACCCCAATACACCACCCACCATAATTTCTACAACGACCCCCACCCTTACCCTCACCCCCACATAGCCATGGAACAATGACAACACTTCCAAACTCAACCCCACCACCTTAATTTTACAACAACAACCACCCTTACATGGACATAGAAAAATGATGACAGCCTCAACCCAACCACCACCAACAATAACAACAACAACCCACACCACCATATGGGCTTGAAAAAATGGCAGAACACCCAACCACAACCCCACCAACACGAATAACTCAACTCGTACATTTTACCCACAAACACGATTTTCCAGCAACCCCAACAATAAAACCTGCAATTTCCTTTAAATTCAATTTCTGGAAAAACTCAAAATTTAGTCTTGATTATTCTAATGGATCAGCTACTGTTGCTGGATCTAAAAATAAGAGAGGCCGTTGAGAAAGTCTGGTAACTCAGGTTTGGGCCATTTTCCTACCCAGTGTTGAATCATGCGGATTCTGGTGTTTCTTCTTGAGAAAACCCCACTTAGAAGGCCCGTGGGAGGACCCGGACTCTAGAAGCATTAGAGACAAGCTATAGGTATATATATGTTTTAACTATTGCATCCATTCAGTATCTAGCTTTAAATTTAAAAATGATTTAACTTATATACATTTATAACGTAAATAATTTTTTTTATGGATGGATATATTTAGTTAACCTGACATTTTCACTATTAATGCATATAGGTTTTCATTTTCAATATAATATATATATATTATATATGATATATATATATATATATAATATATATATATATATATATATATATATATATAAATGTCTTTTATCAAAAAGATATTACTATCTTAATCATAATTTGACATCCTACTTAAATTTTGTAGTGAATCTGATTGTTCAAATGAGATATAGGTGAAATTTGATTAACCTTTTGAGAACTATTTAAGTTTATTTGGTCAAAGTCTAGGAATTGTAAACATTTATTGAATTAGGTAATGAATTTGATTGTTCACATACAAATTTGATCAACTTTTTTGGAGCTATTTGAATTCATTTTGATATAGACTAGGAGTTATAGACACTTGTTGAAATAGAATAACATATTACTAAATAGTGATAGGTATGTGTTTATTTTGGGACTCTCTTTCTATATTATGCCAACTTAAAAATAGCGATGAAAATTAAATTTCAGGTTTGATAATTTCTAAAAGAAATTATCCATTGGTGATCATACTTTCGTAAAAGCACCATCATAAATTCTTTTAAAAAAAGATAAATCAACTAAATGTTAGAATTATTTATTAAATATTGAATTAAAATTAACTTATTCTTACATTTTAGTAAAACGGGTTGAATGTTTATAGTTGGTGGATAAGACACACACTATGTATTTATGTGGATTCCATATGGTCCTGTGCCATTTCATGAAATCGGTGTGGCATTACAATAGTGTAGGCCTGTTGAAGACCAGTGAGACAGTAATGGGGAGGCACACTAGGTTATGACTTTCAACCCTATAAATATGAGGCTAGGTTCCCTCTCCTGGCAAAACTTAAGATGTACTTCCATAACGTGCTAGCCATCATAAGCCAAAGAAGAGAAAGACTAACCCTAGTTCATCTTCAGTTGTGCGTTTCTATGGTTGACAAAGGGATGCACCTTCTTTTTGCATATTATACTACATTATAAGTGTTCTTAGTTTATGTGAATCTATAACTGTGTTTCTCGATTAATTTTACACTTCGTATATGATACCAAGTGTGAAATTAATCGAAAAACACAATTAAAGATTCACATAAATGAAGAACACCTATAAAGTAGTATAATATGCAAAAAGAAGATTCATACCTTTGTTTTCCATAGCAACGCACTACTGAAGACGAACTAGGCTTAGTCTACCTCTCCTTTGGCTTATGACAGATGACATGTTAAGGGAATACGTCCTAGTTTAAGCCAGGAGAGAGGACCTAGCCTTATATTTATAGGCTTAAAAGCCTTAACCTACTGTGCCTCCCTATTACGGGCTCACTAGTGTTCAACAGGCCTACACTATTGCCATGCCACACCTATTACATGAAATAGAACAGACCCATATGGAATCCACATAAATACATGGTGTGTGTCTTGTCCACCAACTATTAACATTCATTTTGTTTTACTAAAATGTAAGAATAAGTTAATGTTAAGTCTATATTTAATAAATAATTTCAACAATTAGTTGATTTATCTTTTGGGAAAAGAATTTATAATGGGGATTTTACGAAAGTATGATCATCGATGGATAATATCTTCTCAAGACTATCAAATCTAAAATCTAATTTCCATCGCTATTTTAGGTTTGCATAATATGGAAAGGGAGTGTCAAGAAAGAACACATACCTATCACTATTTGGTAATATCTTATTCTAGTTCAACAAGTGTCTATAACTCCTAGACTATGTCAAATGAATTCAAATAGTTCCAACAAAGTTGATCAAATATGTATTTGAACAATAAAATTTATTACCTAATTCAATAAATATTTACAGTTCCTAGACTTTGACCAAACAAACTTAAATAGTTCTCAAAAAGTTAATCAAACTTCATCTATAACTCATTTGACTAGACCATGTTGGAAATGGTGTTTCACCACTATATGTTTATGACCATGTCTATTCAGCCCGAGAGTCAATTTATAAAATAAATTTTTCAAAAAATTTATAGTTGAGTTAATGTTGTCCAAGTTTGAGAATGTTAAATTATTTATTAAATATGCACTTAACATTAACTTATTCTTAAATTTTAGTAAAATGAGTTGAATGTTAATAACTGGTGAACAAGACACATGTCATGTATGTATGTGAATTCCATATGGGATTGTGCTATTTCATGTAATAGGTGTGACATAAAAATAGTGTAGGCCTGTTGAAGATCAGTGAGCCCGTAATGGGGAGGTACACTAGGTTAAGGCTTTTAAGCCTATAAATATGAGACTAGGTCCTCTCTCATGGCTTTACCTAATATGTATTTCTATAACGTGCCTGCCGTCATAAGCAAAAGAAGAGAAAGACTAAGCCTAGTTCATCTTCAGTAGTGCATTTTTATGGCTGATAAAGGTACGCACCTTCTTTTCACGTATTATACTACTATCACGCCCCGAGCCTACACTCTATATGTAACACGGGACTAGAGACCACAAGTGATCCCAAGCTAACCCTTCTTACTAGTATAATTCAGGAGCAACTAAATATAAATAAATAACTGAAAAATATTATGCGAAAGCTGAAACATATGCTAAGCTCTTGAAGAGTACTATAATAAACTGAACTTTTATAAACTGAAATAGAAAGACATTTGTAAACTGATACAACTAACTGACTGACTGTCTATGAAGCCTCTACTAAAACTGCACTACAGTTAGCCGGGACATGACCCCCAACTATTTTTCGTCAATGTATAACAACTGAAATAACTGCTATAACTACTAACTGACTGGAGTTCCCGAAAAAGGAAAACTCGTTCCTTGTTGGCTGGAAGCTGCGATCTGTCTATCTATGATCCTGGGAGCTAGCACTGAAACCTGCATCATCAAAAGGATACATCACAAGAAGGTATGCTGTCAGTACTGTTGACACCCAATTTTTACCCTCCACTATTGGATTAATTATCGAGCTTTTAGATTTTAAATAAATTTAAATAATTAATTTTATAATTAAAAGAATTTTTCAAATTTTTTTAATTTTTACCCTCGAGCATGCTGTTTTTCGTTTCATCCTCGTTTATTTTTCATTCGTTGGTGTGCTATTTTTCATTTTATCCTTGTTTATTTTATCCGCTAGTTGTCATTTAGATTGCTTATCATTTGGAATTAAAAAAAATAAACTCTTGTATTATTTGCATAGTGAAAAAATGATTTTTTCCTTTGAATAGTCTCCTACATAAATAAATTTTCCTAAATATATTAAAGAGGCTCTTTCCCCGTTTATCAATTTCTCATTTTTAGTCACAAAATTTTCTTCAAGGGAGTAATCCCATTTGTTTAAGTTTTCGCTAAATAGTTTCCTTTCGTTACAATTCTAAACATTTTTATGAAATTGAAGCAATTTTTCACTTTCAGCTTTTGCAAGATAATATTCCTTTAACCTCGGTATAATAAATTACATTCTTTTCAAATGCCCTTTTTTTAGTAACTTATTTTCTTATTATTTTCACAATCTTAGTTATAAAGAATTTTCTTCTCTAAAGTTATTATATTGCCAAATCTTTAATATTCTTTTTATTTTCATAAAAGTTAACCTCTTTCTAAATTAATCATTTTTAAGTTAGTCAAATTATTTTGGTCAACTGTTTTCTAAACGGACGTTCTTAAGTGCCTTAAAACTCTTCTTGAGACGTTACTCGCACCTTTACCTATTTTCTCTAATTTTAAATATTTATTTATGTTTTTAAGTCTTTGAAATTCTTTTAAGTTTTCTTAATTTCTTTATAAAATTAAGTGGCGACTCTATTTGTTTTAGAATTATTTTGAAATTTGCTTTTAAGTTTTGAAATAATTTCTAAATATCCAAAACTATTTTATTTCCATATTTTGTGAAAATTAATAATTTTGTTCGAAAAGGGATAAAACAGAAACGGCGACTCTGCAGGGGATTTATTTAGGTTCTAACCAAAAATTTAAACTATTTTTGACTAACTTTATGTGACTAACTATTCGAAATATTGTAATAGTTAGTAAATTTTGATTAATATTTGCTTATGTGTTTATTTATCGCAAAATATACTGTCATTGCATCTCATAGCATATTCCGCCACATGGCATGCGATTTTATTTATATTTTAGGGAGGTTCACGATCCCGTGGCCTCTCACTACAAATAACACTTTCTCGAAAATATGATAGTTTACGGGTACGTCATGCGTTCAATGACTATCGTATTTTTAACCCAAGTTGTCCACTTGGGACCCGGTCTACTTCAAAACAAACCCATTCCTAGACACCTAGCGTAGAGCTAAACCAAAACCCAATTTTTAGGCATTGACCTAGGATGACTCAATGCCTTAGGGGTATTGTTCCCATTAGAAAAAACCACCTTGCGTCTATTGGCCACGAGTCAATAAAAGACGATCATCCCTTATTTGTTTAATTGTAGGATGTGAAGTCGGATTGTATGAACCGTTGTCCCTAGGGGTTGGGATATATTTAGATAGTATTTTATTTTGAAGATCGCCATCCGAAAGACGTTCGAAATTCGCAAGAAGTTCAAGAAGTTCGAGAATGAAGAATCCATGGAAGCCTAGTTTAGGAATGTACCCCTGTGTGGGAATGATATTCATTTGTACTTCCCTTCCCCTTATTTTGTATCCCCATTTAATTCAATCAATTTGTATACATTATATTTTGGGGCAATGGAACGTCTTACAAATGGCACACATCCTTCAATTCGTTAGGCCCACCTTTGGCATAACAGGTCACATATCTATATAGGACGCACTATGAACTATTACGTGATATAACTGTCTTATGTGCTATGTGTGTTGCTCGAATCAAAGATAATTTGGTCCACTCTCAACAATTTTTAGAACACCATAGGCAGAAATATAAGTCCACTACACAAAGTCCAACCAAAATACTCCAAGTCCTCCAAGTTTCTCCGAAAATCCTAAAACCTTCTAAAAATCTCCATTCTTTCAGGAAAGGATGAAATGAAAACTGCAATCATGCGCGAGAGAATGCTAAGGGTACAAAAGGAAATCGAGGAAGTTCAAAGGAAACATGAGGAAGTCGATCGAATAATAAAAATTACCGTAGCTAGGTCCAAAGAGGTGGAGGAACAAACAACCTGGACAAAAGAAAGGATTGCCCTAAATGATCAGATACTAGGCAAACCAAAAAACAAATTAGGAAGCAACTTTGATTTGGAACTCGAGAAACTTCTCCTAGAATTTGGGGATATAACTGGGAGATTGAAATGGATCAACAAAGGAAAAGAGCAAATAACTGAAGAGTCCGAGGAAGATGATCAAGTGCTCATGGAGTCTGCTCTGGACAAAAACAATCGTGGAAATTCTGGAAAGAATGTAGGAGAAACTCAACTCCCTGAAACGGGAATCAACTATCAGACCAAGGTCAAGAGCGATGTTGTTTGGCCTATCAGATTCAGGCTAGGAGGAAAGCCTATCACTCTCAAAGTTCATTCCCGAGAGTATGATAGGAATCCAAAGGTTATCTTGTGTTCAGAAATTTACCAAACTCTGGAAGCTATGAGAGTCATTCACCCTGACTAGTTTGAGGGATTCGGGTGTCACCCTCATAATGAACACAAGGAATGTGCCTATCATCCGCATCGAAAGGGGCATACCACTGATGAATGCAATGCCTTGAGAGCCCGAATTTACCACATGATTAGCAGTGGTCAGATAAGCCATCTATGGGGCCCTAGGACTATCCTCGCATGCGACCAAGTTGTTCTTGGCATGCCAATCACTAAGGATGTGTTAATTCACCGTTATGACTTCACACTCTTTCAAGACACCTACTATGAGATTTATGCTAAGTTGGTTCGAGCCCAGATTTTGGATCCAATGGAAAAAATGTCAGGAAAAACGTCTAAGGCTTGGCTTCAAGGAAAGGAGATTTGCCTCTATCACGCAGGGATAGGAGGCCATGACATCGAGACTTGCCGCCACTTTTGAGTTGACTTGGAGTATATCATTGATATGTGAAAAATCCAAATTGAGTTTCCATCATATCATCCTTGAAGAAGAAGAGTCCAGAAGACCCGTCACTATCCAAATGAAGCTTTAAAAGTAGCAGAGTTTTAGTTTTTAGTTATTTCCTTTATGTTGTTTTTACTTTCCCCTTTGTAATCAAATATAGTGGATGAAATGAAATGAAACAAAATTGATCCTTTACCTATTCAAACTACGTAGGGCTTGAATTCTCCTTCGTGAAATACGTAGGCAGCCTCTAAGGCCTGACTCCTATCCTTAAGAAATTTTCATTTGCCCACTTTCACGGAAATTCAGAAGACACAAGACGAGTATCAGAAGATGAAGACTCGACAAGTCAACTTTTCTGTTAAAATTTAATTATCCAAAATCAATGGGCAAACTCCTATCCATTGAATCCTCGAGTCAATACATACCCGTGGATTAATTTGCCTTGATGAAAAGCAACTTATGTGTTTAATATAATTCTTATGTGTTTATTTCCAGTCAGATATCTTGTATTATTTTTCACTAACGGGATCTAACACATCAGCCTTTGAGTTTTCTTGCTTCAATAGGTAATAGAAACTGATCTGTGTTGACAAAATTGGCCGAACATCCTTACTTCGCCCGCTCAAAGGCATACCTGCATTCATCCTTTAACCTCCACTTTTCTAAAGGGAAAATGACTGATAGTGAAGAAGAGAACGCTTTGGCTGTGAGAGATAACGTTATCACCGAACAAAGCAAAATAATTGCGGAACTTGCAAGAAAATTGGGGAAAATGCAAGAAGAAGTACAGAAAGCCAAAGATATGGCTAGCTTGGCTATCGTTGCCAACACTCCGGCTCTGGGCAACTCTCAGCCTCCACTCCAGATTCCTCCACTCAAATCTCCATTGACTGAAAACCGTCCAAGGGATGTTTCTCCTGCCTCTGCTCCTAGACTTTCCAATGAACATCCTTCCAATAAACCTCCTCATATCGGATCCTCATACCAAATCCATACTCCCCTTATCCAGTACACTAACCAAAACAACAACCCAAGTGCCTACCGCCCACAAAACCATCCTCCAAATTACCAGAACACGCCACAAAATACCTACAACTCCTAAAATAACCATCCCAATGTCACCAATGCCACTAATCCATATAATTACACTCCCACATATCCAAATGCCATTCCACACGTCCAACCCCCACCTGTTCAAAACATGCCACCAATCACTTTCCACGCCATGGTAGAGCCATATGCCACTCCCCAAGAAAGACCTGAGCTGGACCACTATAAGGAGAAGGAGAAAGAGTTAAGAGCCATGAGAAAGAAACATGATCTTGACATGGCGCAGATGAAAGAAGAATTAGCCAGGATCATAGAACTACGAGGTTTGTCTTACGAGAAAGGCTATGACTATGATGATCTCTGTATCCATCCCAAAATGGACCTACTAGAAGGGTTCAAAATTCCCAAGTTCAAGACCTTCAATGGTGTTGGGAATCCCGAGGCCCATTTAAGAAGCTATTGTGACCAGATGGTCGGCGCCCGAAAGAATGACGCCCTGTTAATGAGGCTTTTTAGTAGAAGTCTAAGCGGAGAGGCTTTAGAATGCTTCACCTCTTAGGAGCTAAAAAATGGTCTCGATAGAGAGATCCCGCCCGAGATTTTGCCCAAAGATTTGCATATAATGTAAAAGTCATCCCGGATCGATACTCTTTGGGACGCATCAGACAAAAATCAAACAAAGACTTCAGGGACTATGCCTACTGATGGAGGAAAGTGGCGGCGAGAGTTTGGCCTCCTATTACAGAAAAAGAGATAAGCGCAGTATTTATGCACTCTCAAGAGTCAGAATTTTATGACAAAATGATATTAGCGGTTAAAGCCAAGTTTGCCGACCTAGTCAAGATCGGTGAAATTGTAGAAGAAGGTCTTCATAGTGGTAAGATTGCCAAGGCCCCAGCTTTCTCAGGATCGGCAGGACTTCCCATAAAGAAGAGAGAAGAGGTGTCTTCAGTATCCTACAGCCCTAGTCCGAGATCACGGAAACCCTTCGGAGCCAACTACAAAAAGTCACTTGTCCCAATAGCCCCTCCCCCAACTCCACAAAACCCTCAACCAATTTTTTATACTCAGCCTATTTAGCAAGCTCCACAACCAAATGTGCAACCTACTTACCAAGATACTCCTCAAAACTTTCAAGTGTATCAAAAGGCTCCCGAGAACCAAAACAATCGCCAGGTTCCGCCTCCCACTAATGTCAATCTACCTCACCCTAATCTAGAAAAGAAAGTTCATCAAACTTTTACCCAGCTGGCTGAAACCAGAACTCAGCTGTACAAGAGATTGAAGGCTGCTAGATTTATTCAGCCCATACAACCTAAACTAGGCAATCGTGAATCTCATTTCTTCAGGGCTGACCAACATTGTTCTTATCATTTTGGAGGAGTTAGACATGATACTGAAGATTGCATTAACCTGAGGTACAAAATTCAGAATTTTATTGATCAAAGAGTGATCACACTACAAACAACACCACCAAATGTTAACAATAATCCGCTCCCGAATCATGGAGAAGCCACTGTTAACATGATAGAGGTTGATGAAGAATGGGTTATGAGCAAGTCAATAGTACCAGTTAGCCCTAAAAATCAAGAAATGTTGGAAAAAGCTATAGCTACTTTAAGTATTGCTGAACTGCCATTTGAAGGGTTAATGTGCAACAACTCCTTGCACGTCACTGTCAAATGTCAAGAGAAGATGATAAATGGAGTTTTGATCAATGATAAATCGGGGCTGAACATCTGCCCATTGTCCATACTGACTCAGTTAGAGTATGATCTAGGAAAGATTTGCCAGAGCAGGATCAACGTAAGATCTTTTGATGGAGGTCAAAGGGACACTATTGGAGAAGTTAGCCTGTACATCCAAATGGGACCCGCCGAGTTCCGTACAGAATTCTAAGTCATGGATATTACCACCAGTTATAACTTACTTCTGGGAAGACCATGGATCCATAGAGCTGGAGCTGTACCATCAACTTTGCACCAGATGGTGAAGTTTATTTGGGAGGAACATGAGGTGGTGATTCACGGTGAAGAAAGTCACTTGATCCGTCCCAATGGTTGTGTCCTTGTGATTGAAGAAGTACCGAAAGGAAATGATTTCTACACCGTCGAGATCGTCAATGCCACTGGAGAGGATCTTGCTCCTCAAATTCCCATGCCATCCATCTATAAAATGCTTGCAACCACGATGTTGAGGGGTGGATACGAGTTGGGCTTTGGGCTGGGAAAGAATTCCGATGGTACGACAGAGTCGTTAAGCATCCCTGGACAGTTGACCAGGCATGGCCTAGAGTATGTAGCCCGAGAGGACAAGGCAAAATTCAAAGGAAAGAAGTAGTCTGGACCGCCTAAGCCACTCCCTTACTTATATCAGTCATTCCCGATGTGTATTGGTCCCTCAAGCGACGGGTTAGAGGACAAAATAGGGGAACTGTTCGAAGAATACGATACTATAAAGATGACATCCCCTAGGCAACCATGATTAGGGATGCCAAGCATGGAGAAAAGCTACAGAATTGGGTCGCAATTCCCCTCGTGACTCTCCGCTTGGCTGGATAGACAAGACTCTGTTTTATGAAAAATCGGTGATGGTCTGGATGAGGCTCCGTGACCCACCCTTTATGTTTTAATGTTCCTATTACTATTTACTGCTTTACAAAAGGCATGAACCTGCACTCATGTGGGTTGTAGCCATAGTCTGTGAATATTTTCAGAATTTTAATGAAATCCTCCTTATTTTGAAAAAACATTTACCGTTCAAAATTGTTTATGTTTACTCGTTATTATCTAACCCGTTTTGTTTTGGTTTCGGTAATATTAAGTTAAAACCTGCCACTATCATGTCATGTCCAGAGCTTAACAAACAAACCAAGCTAGATGATGATGATTTAGAGGAGTATGTTGAAGATATCATGGTTCTTGAATGAACGACCAAGAAATCTAAGAACTTCGAAAACCAGAAAAGGCCCCACCTAAAAGAGTTTGAGGTGGTCAATCTGGGAGGCAACAGTCAAGTTAAAGAAATCAACGTCGGTGTTTATTTGTCAAAAGCACAAAAGAAAGAATGGAAAGTTATTGGTGAATCCAGAATTCAATCCAGGGAATGGAAAGTTAATCCTTCCCTCCCATGAGACAATGGAAAGTTTGCACCAAATTGGCAAGGATTATACATCGTCCAAAAGGTGCTATTTGGAGGAGATTTGATTTTGTTCAAGATGAATGATCAAAGTATGGCCAAAGCCTATAGCAACTCCGATGCTACGAAGGGATAATACGCCTAAAGACGGTTCCTTTCCCTTCTACCTCTTTCCATGTAATCGCATTTCCTGATTGTAGTCGCTTTTATGCTTTGTAATAGCTCAAAATTCCCTATCCTATTTGTACGAACTAAGTCTGACCTGAATTCTCAAGAATGAGATACGTAGGCGGCCTGTATCAGCTTCGGTCAACCCCTTAGAAAAATCTATCTTTCCCCTTTCTATCCTAAACTACGTTTGACCTGAATTCTCAAGAATGAGATATGTAGGCGGCCTTTGTCGGCTTCGGTCACCCCTTTATTTATTTCTAACATTCTCCCACTTCGAGTGTGGGAACTATGTTTGATCTGATTCCTGCCTTAATGGGATACATTGGTGCCACAACAGCTTTGTCATATCACCCAGGAAATGGAAATTGGGGCAGAATTTTCGAGAAAAGAATCTCAAAAATTTAGAAGACGAAGATTTTCCTCCAAGAAAATTGGAATACAGGATGTGCTGAAGAGCAACTGAGATGAATATAAAGAAAGAATCACATGATCCCAATAGAGTCTCAAGTTCCTTGCCAATGGAATGAGATTCATCGCAAAACCTTTAACTGGGGCATAAATTTTGAGGAGGACCTCAAAATTTCCACCAAGCTTTATTCGGGAGTTCAGAATTAAACTTCGAAAAGTTCCCCAACACTGAGAGATCGAAGTCTGCTTTAATAAATCCCCAGTTGTAGCAAGTCTAAGGCAGATTGATTCCCAACTATGACAAATTTCTTTGAAAAGACATTTTCCAACTCCCCAGCCAGGACGATAAAGGATCTCCAGAGTCCGCCAATAATATATCAAAAATGCCAAGGCCTCGAGTAAAGGATATTCATTGAGCTAGCACTTGACATGATGGGTAGATACCTTTCCAAGCTATCCTTTTTCAAATCCTTGTTTTCCAAAGAACTTGTTTGAAAAATCTTTACAAAAAGATTGGTTCACTCCTTTATAATTTAACTTTGTCTTATGTCTACCGTGCCCTGGGAAGTCAAGGACGACGAGTACCCGAGAGTGGAAACCACCCAAAAAAGACAAAGCAAGGAGCAGAATATCGAAGGAGGTCAACACAGACCAGTTTCACCAAAAACTAACAATTTTTCTGTGGATGCAGGTTTGTCCCAAAAAGTATGTTAGAAATCAGTGAAAGCCCTTCGTTATCCAACGCGTTCAAAGAAATGTAACAAGACCAGATGACCCAAATTTGGCGATAAAAGCTGAAACGGTGGGAAGGAGCCAAGAGGCAAAAGTCCCTACAATGGGCAAATCTTCTTATAGTTTGCAAGAGCTACTAAGTAAAGAGAAATCGACAGCATCCTCGAGTCCCCAAGTGTATCAGGACATTTTGTTCAGGTTCAAAATCAGGACACCAAATGAGAGATCAATGACGTTCTCTGCCAAACCCCAGTAAGACAAAAATCACCACGAACAGATGATGTTCAAAAATGGTATTTATGGCCATCCCCAGAAATAAGCACGACCATTTTATTCATATTTGAAATAAAGTTGTTAGCTTCGCAGACGCTGTCTTTAAAGTTTCTCAAGTTTGACTGTGGTCGCTAGTAAAAGCGACATTGTGTCTACTAATTGTTTGCCTTGAGCACAGGTATTCACAAAGGAGTCAACAGGACAACACAAAAACCAAAGGTGATGTTTTCTGCAACTGCTACGCATGCCATTGTATGATCATCTACATCATTATCATATTTGCATGTCAAAAGGACCATGCCAAGAGGGTCATGTCATATTTACATGTCAAGAGGACCATGCCAAGAGGGCCATGTCATATTTGCATGTCAAGAGGACCATACCAAGAGGGCCATGTCATATTTGCATGTCAAGAGGACCATGCCAAGAGTGCCATATCATATTTGCATGTCGAGAGGACTATGTCAAGAGGACCATGTCAAGAGGACCATGTCAAGGGGACCACCATCATCATCATTAAAACCGCAGATACATATGCTGCGAATATTATGTCCCTCTACCAGCCGGTTTCAAAGAGGATGACATTCAGAGGCGTCCTTAAGTCGCACTAGCTACACGAGATCAACTCAAGAGCATATTTATATCCAATATTGCGTAAGATGGAGGAGTCTAACGTTGAGGATATTTTCATTTGCATATTTATGCCATAGATATTTATACATCCTTTATTATGTCAAATCTAGCATATTTATATCCGATATCACGTGACACGGAGGAGTCTGACATTGAGGGTATATTTGCTTCATTATCATTATTATGCCAAGTTTGGCATCCAACATATTTATATTCGATATTGCGTGAGATGGAGGAGTCTAACATTAAGGATGTATTTGCTTTCTTATCATTATGCCAAGTTTGGCATTCAACATATTTATATCCGATATTGCGTGAGACGGAGGAGTCTGATGTTGAGGATGTATTTGCTTCCTTATTATTATCTAAGTCTGGCATTTAACATATTTATATCCGATATTGCGTGAGATGGAGGAGTCTGACGTTGAGGATGTATTTGCTTCATTATCATTATTATGCCAAGTCTGACATTCAACATATTTATATCCAATATCGCGTGAGACAGAGGAGTATTACATTGAGGATGTATTTGCTTCCTTATGATTATGCCAAGTCTGGCATCTAGTATATTCATGTCCAATATCGCGTAAGACGATGGAGTCTGACGTTGAGGATATTTATGCATTCTTATTTGGAAGTGCCAATCGCCAGAAGATGCAGCTATATTTGATCGTGTGGCAAAGGCCTTGTCACCTCCGATGATCAAATAATGTTTGTCATCGAGGCTGAAAGTATATAGTCTGAGGGATGTCTATGAGATGCCATCCAAGTCAGACGATGAATTAGATTTACTGAAGTTGGAAGGTCGAAGGTCGTCTGTAAGCCACATCGATGTCTGAAACCGAATAGTGTGCAAGATTGCCCGAAATATGACAAACTAAGAGTTATCTATAAGACGCAGCAATATCTGAAATCGGATAGTGTGGAAGATCACTTGAAGATTGAAAGTTCAAGGGTAATGCATAAGTCACACTAATATCCAAAATTGGATAAAGTGCAAAACTACCAAAAATTGATAGTCCAAGGGTTATCTATAAGCAACGGTATATCCGCGTTGGTATTGTGCAGGACTACCTAAAGGCTAGAAATTCAAGGAAAATCTGTAAGTCGCATTACATCCAAGATAGGATAAAAGTGCAGGATTACCCAAAAAATGATAATTGGAAGGACATCTGTAAGCCGCCTCTGACCAAAGTCGGGTGATGTGCAAGATTACTCAAAGTTGAAAAATTAAAGGAATCTATAAGCTGCCTCTATCCAAAGTTAGATGGTGTGCTAGATTACCCAAAGCCTAACAATTCAGGGAATATCTATTAGTCGCGTCGATACGGATGATGCACGAGATTTAGCCCAAAGGCATATGCAAAAGACATTACCAATAGCCAAGAAGGCTATCACGTTCAAGAGAATACCACAAATGGTTGCAAGGAACGTCACGTTAAACGTCCACAAAGGTCGTCATATTCAAATATCACCACATTCAACCGCCATAGAGTTGGATTATCTAACACTTTTAAGCCGCAACAATAAGAATGTACAAAGTGTTCAAGTCGAAGCAATAGAAATGCGCAAATTTAACACTTTTAAGCCGCAACAGGGAGAATGCACAAAGTGTTCAAGTCGTAGCGATGAGAATGCGCAAATCTAACACTTTTAAGCCGCAACAATGGGAATGCGCAAAGTATTTAAGTCACAGCAATGGGAATATGCAAAGCTAAGTCGTAGCAATGGGAATGCGCACCAGGTAATCCTATCCGATAACCAAGAAGTCTATCATGTTTAATTGTCAAGAAAATTGCTATTTCCTGAAAGCAAACATAGGGAAGAGCGGCATCTTTTTCAAGAAATAACAGACACAGAAAAATGAGGTACAAAACTATCTTTCCTTATTGAGCTACTTTACTACTAACAATTTTGTTTCAAAATATTGTCGAGAACATCCGAAAGGATGAAAATCTCAAACCAGAACAACATGTATGAAATACGTCAAAAAGACGTCACCACACGAGATTCGAACGTAATTCAAGGATGAGGTATGGCAAAAAATCTATCTCTCCAAATGGAATTACCTTACCACTAACCATTTCATTTTGATATGTTGTCGAAAGCATCCGAGAAGGATGAAATTCTCAAAATAAAATCACAGGTGCAGACTACACCAAAAAGGATGCATCACAACGTGAAACGTTTTCTTAGCAGCAAACTGGGACATAGTTCAAAGAAGAATATCAAACTCTTTAGACGCGAGTTGAGAATTGACTTTTGCTTTAATCAAACCACACCCCTATCAGAAGGCATGTGGGTATTTTCTATCGTTGGAGTCTTAGTTTCGCATCCAGGGTATTTTCTGAGTTCACGTTGGAAGCAATATTCCCTCTTTCCAATCCGAGTGACAATACACCTCGAGCTTTGGGAATATGTCCATATAGCATATATCTATGGATGTGAGGGTGCCACATCTGTAATTGAGATGATTACAAGCCTCTTTTCCATAACTCAATTACTTGTCACTCATCTCGAGCCATAGGTTGTCTTAACATAAAGATTACCTTTTCCATCAATTGAGTCGAACTACAAGCAGTCTGATTCCCCGAGTCTTGAGATATGTAGTCGGGCTCTGTGTTGAAAACACGACGACATTCCAAACTCCCCCTAATCCTCTTACTCCCCAGTTTTCTGGTCTCTCCGTACTCTGAAACCGAGAAAGTTTGGAATTCTTTAAAAATCATGCGTAAAATCAAGCATTTTTGAACTACAAGTGGTCTAAATTCTCATATAACCCGAGATATGTAGAAAACTCGATACCGAAAGTTCGGCCATAATTCCTTGAAATTCGTGCTAATAGCAATCACTTTCGAGAGATGAACTAGTGGTCAGATAAAATTGAGATCATCAATTCCCTTTGCTTAAGGTTCATTACACTCACCCTACCCAAAGGTAAGGGCAATTGTTGACACTCAATTTTTACCCTCCACTATTTAATTAATTATCGAGCTTTTAGATTTTAAACAACTTTAAATAATTAATTTTATAATTAAAAGAATTTTTCAAAATTAATTTTGAGAATATTCTATAATATTCATGAATAAATATACGTCTATGTATATTCATAATATATATAGATGTATATTATCTTGGGAATTTTAGTGGATATTCAAAGGATTTTTCTAAAATTATCTCAAAATATTTAAAACTGTCTATTTTGATCAAAATGATTTAACCGGAAGTTAAATCGTAAATTGGAGTTTCATAACACATGATCGAATGTGATAACAAATTAGTTGTTTTAGTTGTTTTAAAATAAATAAAGCTCAGTTAATTAATCGTATTTAGTTTGTCCCTATTCCAATTACGGATTAATTTCTTTGAACTAATTCAATTGGGTCTAATTTGGCTACAATCTTAACGGTTTGGCTAAAATTTGATCCAATTTAGTTATTATTTCAACTAAATCTGGCCACATTTGCAAAATAAAGTGGCCATCTTTTAAATCAAATTACCCTCTTCTCACCTCTTGTTTCAGCCGAATTGGGCCGACCCACTCACCCAACCCGCCAGCCCACTTCTTCATTCCCCCTTTAACCCGGTCCGGCCCAACCCTTATTACCCCTATACTCTTTCTTTCTTTTCTCTCCTCACAAACACGCTCAAACAAACGACCCCCCTCTCTCTCTCTTCTTCGTCTGTTCCAACGACGCCAATAACCTAGACGAACACAGTACCCAACCTCCATCAAATCCAGCTCAAACGACCTCCAAAACCCAGTAAGACGACTCTAAATCCTCAGAAATTGTTACCCCTCCGTTAAAATTCCCTATCACCATTTGTTTGTACGAAGGGTGTGTGCTGTCCAGGTTCTAGAAGAACATGGGAATCATCCAACTGGCCTCTCCAACGTTCGTCTCACCTTGAATCGCGATGGATTATCCTCCATATCACTGGTTGATGATCAATTTCGTACTGGGTAGTACAAACGTGGCATCATCAGGTGTTTGGATTTAAAAAATTCTCGAACTCTATTCGAAATCCCAAAATATTTTCCCCCCATTTCCACCTGTTAGAAACCCCAGAAATTCCCCTATATAAACCCCCTTTTCTCATTGATTAAGGGTGGTTTTTTGGGTAGCAAAATCGTGGAGAGTCCTTTTCTCCGATTTTGGGGAAACTTGAAAAATTGAGGTGAAGTCAAAGTGAAAGTTATATTGTTCTTGAGTATTTTTGTGGTCTGTTTTCTCTTGCTATATGAAAACGAAGAAGTTTCAAGTCCTTGGCTGGTTGGGAAGTCGATAGAAAATCTTGACCCGTCGTCTCAGCTTTGCTGCTCGAAAAAGGGTAAACCCCGTTCCTTTCGCTTTACTTTCTTGTTCTTATCGTAGCTAGTCAGTTGTTGTAGTCTTATTGTGTTAACTATTGCTTTGGGGTAGATGATTGAATATTATTTTAGGTTGCCTGATTGAGAGAAATGGTTGGTGAGCTTTAGGGAATTTGAGCTCGGGAGAAGCTTCAAATCAACAATTTTGGCTTCTCCCAGGTGCTCCTATGACCTAAAGTTCCTCGTTTTTCTCTCTTATCGCTAATGGTTCCAAAACTGAGTCGCTTGTGTTCATACTTGTTTTGTTTCCATTGTATTTTGAGGTTAATTGGGCTGAACAATGTTGACATACAATCTCTTGAATTATGAATATATCATATCTGCTCTTTCTTTCTTTTATGTGGTTTGGGAGGGACATGAGAAGCATTCATTAGTTTCCCTTTGTATGTTGTAGCTATGTGAGTCATAAATCTGAAAATCGATTAAGCTTGAGTTAATGCCGATTTCCATTTGAAAAGTTGGGTTTCTATGAATGCTTTCATTTTCCTACTTGCAAATCTGGTTAGCCTCCAAGATTACTCTACTCAACAGTGTCAAGTTTCTTTTCTCAAAAGTGACTTCGTTTTGCATTCCATGTTAATTTCCTTTATTGTTTTAACCTGAATATGTAAATGTAATTTCATAATAAGGTTAGATCTTCTTCTTGGGAAATACAATGACCAAACAGTCATCTTGATCGATAGGTGCACTGCTTCAAAATTGTGCCCCTGATCTTCATGGTTTATGATATCCTACCAGATTCATAGTTGCAATTTTGATGGCAAATCCTTAGTCATTTTCAAAAAAAATGAAACCTTTCTATGTTAAAATAAAGAATGACAACGAATGAGATCCTTTAGTTCACTTCTGTGATCTGTTTAACGTCTAGATAACCTGATTACCTGATATCGTCATGTCATTCAGTAGCTTTTTTTTAAAGATGATGTTATGGTTTCTCAAGAAATTGTGTGTAGGTAAGTACTAGTCACGGCTTTATTGGATGTTTTGATGCTATGATTGGGTTTGTAGAGGTCAAAGGCTGAAGTTCTCTATATCCCACATATATTATTATCGTGATAACTAGTCTAGGTTCAACCCCTTAATCAAGTTCTGCCCTTCAAGGTTGAAATGGTTCAGTAGTTGCTAGTATCATCTCGTTTGTTTTGAGTTCCAAAGTAGTTGAATTTCTTTTTATGGTATTTGGTTCTCTATTAGAAGCATAGGCTTACTAAATAATCAAGTACTTGAATAAGTTGAGCCCTACTTCACCATGCCTAGTTTATTATGCTGCGATTCGGGTCTTAATCTGCCTAGTATTGTAAAGTGTGTTGCATTCGATTTGTTTATGCCAAAAATAGAGTACATCAGGGCATAACTAGATTCTGTGATTTCCTTCCAGTCGTGATAAATATCCTTAAAAATATATTCTGTCGAACTTGTTCCTTTCATCTTGATTGACAGATTCTGAAAGTGTTTTGAAAATGCCCCCTTTTATTTTGCCTTTAATTGATTATTTGAAGTGTATTATTTGGTTGTGTGTGCTTAAATTACTAATGAATTATCGTTGGTTGCGTACTAATCCATTTAATTTATCCCCTTTGTGCATGAACTCCTCGAACGAGTCCCCGTGGACTCTAAGTCATCTGCATCTTCCTGCTGGGCTGGCCAAAGCCCAATGTCATCGAGTCAAGTCTCATCCACGTCCCTTTGGGACTAAGGCACAATGATATACACAACAATTAGTGAAGAAAGGAAGTTGATATACAAATTCGAAAGAGAAACGAAGTCTGGTATACAATGATATACCATGTGATATACAAGAAGTTAGATGGATACAAAGTCCACTATAGTTCAAGTCCAAGTCTGGACAGCCTGAATAATGGGCCTGAAAGCCGAATTTGTCTACTCTCCTCTTATTTATTTATATTTAATTTAATATGAATTATTTATTAACTCTAACTTAATTTAAATTAATCTAAATAAATCCCCTCGAGTATGCTGTTTTTCGTTTCATCCTCGTTTATTTTTCATTAGTTGGTGTGCTATTTTTCGTTTTATCCTTGTTTATTTTATCCGCTAGTTGTCATTTAGATTGCTTATCATTTGGAATTTTAAAAAATAAATAAAATGAACTCTTGTATTATTTGCATAGTGAAAAAATGATTTTTTTCCTTTGAATAGTCTCCTGCATAAATAAATTTTCCTAAATATATTAAAGAGGCTCTTTCCCCGTTTATCAATTTCTCATTTTTAGTCACGAAATTTTCTTCAAAGGAGTAATCATCTCATTTGTTTAAGTTTTTGCTAAATAGTTTTCTTTTGTTACAATTCTAAACATTTTTATGAAATTGAAGCAATTTTTCACTTATAGCTTTTGCAAGATAATATTCCTTTAACCTCGGTATAATAAATTACATTCTTTTTAAATGACCCTTTTTTTAGTTACTTATTTTCTTATTATTTTCACAATGTTAGTTATAAAGAATTTTCTTCTCTAAAGTTATTATATTGCCAAATCTTTAATATTCTTGTTATTTTCATAAAAGTTAACCTCTTTCTAAATTAATCATTTTTAAGTTAGTCAAAATTATTTTGGTCAACCATTTTTTAAACGGACGTTCTTAAGTGCCTTAAAACTCTTCTTGAGACGTTACTTGAACCCTTACCCATTTTCTCTAATTTCAAAGATTTATTTCTATTTTTAAGTCTTTGAAATTCTTTTAAGTTTTCTTAATTTCTTTATAAAATTAAGTGACCACTCTATTTATTTTAGAATTATTTTAAAATTTGCTTTTAAGTTTTGAAATAATTTCTAAATGTCCAAAACCAATTTATTTCCTTATTTTGTGACAACTAATATTTTTTTCCGAAAAAGGATAAAACAAGTACTTTGAATGTACTGAGCATGTGAGATACTGCACTATCTTTAAAAAATATGAGAAAACATGTATATACTAGAAACATAACAGAAAGTTGGACTAAGTATGGATATCTGAGAATGCATAAGTCAATGCTGTAAATATGGGATCTTTACGAAAGAGTACAAAATATTTCTGAGTTGTAAATTGTGAGATACATAGACTATGAGATAATTAAGCATGCTGAAAATACTGATGAGCAGTTTAAAAACTATAAACTGAATCTATAGTACTCAGGCCCAAGCATAATATGCATAAAATCTAAAAGGCAAGAATATTCTGATAATGTAATTTAAAAGCTGTAAAACTGAACTGAGGCGTAGTACACAACTACTGAGTCTAATTATTTAGGAGAGTACGTTAACCGATATAAATCACGTGAGCTAAACATAGAGTCCGATGTATACGCCGCATCGAGAGGACCCAATATACCTTGCCAGGGTATAAAGGCATGGCTGATGTGATCACTAGTTCTGAGGAACAACTGAGGGGATAAATAACCTATGGTGGCACATAGTTCTGGGACTTTAGGTACGCTGAACCTTAGTCCAACTCGGTGCTAAGTACTACTCCCAAACTGAATGCTAATAGCTCATTTAAAAACTGAAGTTCTGGAATGCTACATCAGAACCTAATTAATCTAGATGATTTCTGAAAGACTTTATAACTGAAAACTATTCATAAAGCATGTGGACATATCTAGATGTCATACTAATCATGAAGCTTACTGAGTTTGTAATCATTGATGGCATATCTTGATACCATGCTAATCACAAGACCTACTAAGTTCATCATCATTGATGGCATACGTTGAAAGTCCACAAAATATATTCTTGTAAAACATACTGAAGGTAAACTGAAGCCTGCTAAATCATGCATAGTTCTTTCTTACTAAAGTTACTGGATTGAAAATCATGCATACTTATGTAGACTAAATACTGACAATCTGAGCTAAGCTCTGAAGGAGATGTTAACTCATGAGAAGTTTCGAAGAGCACCTGTAGACTGAAAACTGACTGATTTCATGCTTGAAAAGTTATTTAGGTCAAATTCTGAAGAAAACCCATTCTCATGAAAATACTATAATTTTAGGCTAAATTCTCGATTTCTTAAAGTTCTTGTAAAAGATCATGAAAGTCATTGAAAATATGGTGCAAATATTCTAAAATAGGATATAAATCATGTAGAAATCATAAGGACTGAATTCTGTAAAATTTAGCATGATTGGGTAAGAACCCTAGTTTCTGACATCATGAAATTTGAAATAGAAGACTGAGGTTTTGGGCATAAGGGAGAACTAAACCCTTACTGAATACTCACATACCTGGTAGAAGATGATTCTTGAATTAGTGAAGGATTTCTGATGCTTTGGAGAAGGAAGCCCTAGGTTGAACTTCGAGAAGAATGCTCTTTTTCTTCTTGAAACGACTTGAGAGAAAACTAACTTGTTTAAAGAAAATTACTTAAAAAAAATGAAGTGAAAATACCCTAGGGGTCTTATTTTTAGGCAATACCAAACCAAATCCAGATTGGTCTAGGAAGGAAAAACGCGTCCAAAATGGTTGCCAAAGCGTTCTCTTTTGGCCACAAACAGACCATTTTCTTAAGCGTTTTAACTCCTTTAAGTTTTTGAGTTTTTGGTCCTAGAAACAGTTTTTGGAAAATGGACCATTTTCTCAGAAAACAGACCATTTTCTCTTTCATTTTAACTCCTAAAATTCGACGGACTTCTGGTCAGACAGGCGTCTTCTTAGTAAGATGGTCATAACTTCTTACTTCAGACTTGGATTAATGCGCAGTTGGCAGCGTTGGAAAGAAGACTCGAAGACCTTTAATTTGGTGGGTAATAGGCCACCTAACTCTTCTTATTCTAGGAGTTATGATTGTTTCAAGTTGACCCTTGAAAAATCTTACACTAAAACTCAATTGGTAAGGAAGCTTTCAACTCAACTTTGAGCTAGATGTTCTTTATGAACCTAATTCATATCTAATACACTTCCCACACATAAGTGTTGATGTCAACACCTATTTACCATTTGAAATCATCTGGTTCAGATCTAACAACATATGAAAGCGGTCTAGATCTTAGCTTAGAATTTTCACGGTGTTACAATCTCTCCCTTGGGATCATTCATCCTCGAATGAAGACTAACTAGGCTGTGGGGTAGGGAAAAAGATGCAACCCCACCAACTAAGTTCTAAAAGCTTGAGTACTGACATGGTAACTTATTTTTGACTAAAATATGAACTGAGATGGATTCATGAGACCTACATGCATACTGAGGGCATAAGAACAACTGATGGTACATGAAACTAAATATCCATCATGATAACTGTTCTGGAGTGAGAGTAGGGACTTTGCTGAAACTCATAAAGAACGAACTCATTCTTAGAAATCATAGTCAACTGAAAGGAATATAAAATTGAGAGGAGTAACTGTACAAGAAAACTATTCTCTTCTACTGAGCTTACTAGCATGGACTGAACTGAACTTAGGGCCTTATGGCCTTAAGAACGATTATCAGTAGGTATGAACTGATCTGATATGAGGGGTCTACTATCTTGCTAGCTGAAACTACTGGACATAAGGTATGAGCACTCTGAGTAGGGAGTAAGAACAAGACTATTCCCACCTTACCCAATACAGTCGACACTTTTAAGCTTAGGAACACCCTTTTTAACTACAACAACTTATCTGATACCATGCTTACCATTTGCAACTTAAATTCTCATCAATGCATATATAGATGGTATGGTCTGAGTCTAACTACCTGCTTTCACCAGGTTCAAGCCTACTAAATCTCTTGCATCTGGAGTTATCTCCCAAGAATGGTATTCCTTCTTATCACAAAAATCAACTAACCTAGAGTTCTAATCAATGGGTCACTAGTCGCCCAAGGCAAAGGCACACGTGTATTCTATCATGACATTCAAGCCTATCACTATGATCATCTTATGGATTCTTTATAACTAACACTATCTGAGACTTCTCCTCTTCCCTAGCATATCTGGACGCTGCAGCTTCAAGAACTTCTACAACAAGACATACCAAAATTTCTCATCTATCTATTACATAGGAATAATCCTTACCTCGCATTTTTCCCACACTTACAATCTAAGGTAGAACCAATACATCAAGGAGGAAATCCAATACTTCCCATCTAAGATACTACTTAGCTCCCTTAACTAACACCTATGACAACATAAGCCAAGATCACTGAAGGAATAGAGTGGGAACATAAGCATCATGCATGCAGCAATACTGATCAGTCTTCACTTATACTTAGGGTGATCTAGCCACTCAAGGTGAGATATGAGAAGTCAAGTGTAAAGTCCTGAGTGTCTCACATTCTGGACATATGAAGCATGGTTAGAGTAAGAAAATCATAAGTATGAACTATTTAAGAAATCTTGTCTGACATATACATGATGTAGCATGATTTCATTAGCCATTAAGGCATATCTTGAGGACTGAACTGAGTACATAGAACTGAGCATACTGTGAAACATGAATTTACATATATAATGAGTCTCATGGCATAAAGCTGGGATTCATAGAATCATAGAGTAAAACTGGAATCTCTATCTGGAGCAAATTTATGTTTGTTTTAGGAGCCGAGCATGAACGTGAATCTGTACGAAGTGTATGAACTTGTTCATGAGTATGGCTCAAATACATCTGAGTATAGTGTCATTTTGACTGAAGTGCTAGGAAATTCGCTGGAATAAGAGTGGGTTGATATCCCATCATAGCGATTTCTAGAATTCTATACTAGTTGAGTTGCCAGGCTCGTCTTGGTTCCTTATTATATCATCTCCCCCTTATCTCTAAAGTCACCATTCTAGGTCTACGGATCTATCTCCTATCTTGGTCAAAATCAATTAATCCTTGTAAGGTTGGGGTATCACTATACTCTTGGATAATAAACTCTTCCTGATAGGCTATAACTGAAGATGCTAAGCCCTTTCTAGGTCTTCTTCTGAGGCATTTCTTAGCTTCTTCTTTATCCTTATGGCTATCACCAGAAGACTCATACTCTCATTGACACACCTAATCACCTCTTCTAACACTTAGCAATTTGGCCTTCACTTCTTCATCCACTAACATCACATCTCTAAGTTTAAATCCATCCAAATCAACTGAATTAAAAACCACACTAAGGGACTTCAACATCATCTATCTAAAATCTCTTGAATTTGTCTCTAAGAACACCATCTAATATACACCTAGCCTTCTCCATAAATAACAACCAGGAATTCTAAAATAGTCACACATAGCACTATGGAATCTTTGAATATAATGTAAAAACATATTACTCTGTGTAGACATCTATCTTTCTACCATCCAAGGATCTTCTGCACCTAGATCTAGGGTCATTCTTCTACTTATGACCCATAACAGCTCAATTCGTGCTATCTCTTGAGTGACTATACTATCCAAGCACTTATGGAACCATACTTTTTTGCTGAGGTGCCATTCATAGGAAAGTTTTTGGAAGAGGGTCTGAGAGCACATTCAACTGTAGGCTCAACTACACGAGTGAAAGAGGGTACACATGTTTGAATCAATAGAGTTAATGCACTAGTGGGATAATCTCAAGCCTTTGTGCAGTCTCTTAACTTTCTTGATGACTCTATCTGAGAGCATCACACTGATAGGAAGCTGTACTTTTCTAATTCAACAACCTTAAATATGAGGCGTGATTGGAGGAATCGAATCAATGCATGAACCTGCAGAAGTTTCTTAAGGAATAACTCTACTGCATGATCTGGAGTATGAAGGAAGGGGAACATTTCCTAAATGCCCTGTAGCCTCCTGATTATAAGTGTGGTGCACAACACACCCATAAGCAAGACTCTACTAGACACGGCTTCGTAGACTCCCTAGGACACTTGAACTCTATGCTCTGATACCAAGTTTGTCATGCCCCAAGCCTACACCCTAGAAGTAACACGGGACCTGAGGTCACAAGTGATCCCAAACTAACCCTTTTTACTGGTATAACTCAGGAGCAACTAAATAGAAATAGATAACTGAAAAATATTATGTGGAAGCTAAAACATATGCTAAGCTCTTGAATAAAACTGTAATAAACTAAACTTTTATAAACTGAAATAGAAAGACATTTGAAAACTGATACAACTAGCTGACTAACTGTCTATGAAGCCTCTACTAACACTGAACTACAGTTAGCTGGGACATGACCCCCAACTATCTTTTGTCAATGTATAACAACTGAAATAACTGCTATAACTACTAACTGATTGGAGTTCCCAGAAAAGGAGAACTCATTCCTTGCTGGATGTAAGCTGTGATCTGTCTGTCTATGATCCTGGAAGCTAGCACTGAAACCTGCATCACCAAAAGGATGCAGCACAAGACGGTATGCAGTCAGTACTTTGAATGTACTGAGCGTGTAAGATACTGCACTATCTTTAAAAAAATATGAGAAAACATGTATATTCTAGAAACATAACTGAAAGCTGGACTAAGTATGGATATCTGAGAATGCATAAGTCAATGCTGTAAAACATGGGCTCTTTACTAAAGAGTACAAAATGTTTCTGAGTTGTAAACTCTGAGATACATAGACTATGAGATAATTAAGCATGCTGAAAATACTGATGAGCCGTTTAAAAACTATAAACTAAATCTGTAGTACTCAGGCCCAAGCATAATATGCATAAAATCTGAAAGGCAATAATATTCTGCTAATGTAATTCAAAAGCTATAAAACTGAACTGAGGTCCTAGTACACAACTACCGAGTCTAATTCTGTGGGAGAGTCCGTTAACCGGCATAAATCACGTGAGCTAAACATGGAGTCCAATGTATAAGCCCCATCGAGAGGACCCAATATACCTTGCCAGGGTATAAAGGAATGGATGATGTGATCACTAGTTCTGAGGCCCAACTGAGGGGCTAAATAACCTACAGTGGCACGTAGTTCTGGGACTTTAGGTATGCTGAACCTTAGTCCATCTCGTTGCTAAGTACTACTCCCAAACTGAATGCTAATAGCTCATTTAAAAACTGAAGTTCTGTAATGCTACATCAGAACCTAATTAATCTAGATGATTTCTAAAAGACTTTATAACTGAAAACTATTCATAAAACATGTGGACATATCTAGATGTCATACTAATCATGAAGCTTAGTGAGTTCGTAATCATTAATGGCATATCTTTATACCATGCTAATCACAAGACCTACTAAGTTCATCATCATTGATGGCATACGTTAAAAGTCCATACTTAAGATATATTCTTGTAAAACATACTGAAGGTAAACTGAAGCCTGCTAAATCATGCATAGTTCTTTCTTACTAAAGTTACTGGATTGAAAATCATGCATACTTATGGAGACTAAATGCTGACAATCTGAGCTAAGCTCTGAAGAAGAAGTTAACTCATGAGAAGTTTCGAAGAGAACCTGTAGATTGAAAACTGACTGATTTCATGCTTGAAAAGTAATTTAGGTCAAATTATAAAGAAAACCCATTCTCATGAAAATACTATAATTTTAGGCTAAATTCTCAATCTCTTAAAGTTCTTGTAAAAGATCATGAAAGTGATTGAAAATATGGTGCAAATCTTCTAAAATAGGATATAAATCATGTAGAAATCATAAGGACTGAATTCTGTAAAATTTAGCATGATTGGGTAAGAACCCTAGTTTCTGACATTATTAAATTTGAAATAGAAGACTGAGGCTTTGGGAATAAGGGCGAACTAAATCCTTATTGAATACCCACATACCTGGTAGAAGATGATTCTTGAATTAGTGAAGAAGTTCTAATTCTTTGGAGAAGGAAGCCCTAGGTTGAAATTCGAGAAGAATGCTCTTTTTCTTCTTGAAACGACTTGAGAGAAAACTAACTTGTTTAAAGAAAATTACTTAAAAAAAACAAAGTGAAAATACCCTAGGGGTCTTATTTATAGGAAATAACAAACCAAATCCGAATTGGTCTAGGAAGGAAAAAATGCATCCAAAATGGTTGCTAAAACGGTTCGTTTTGGCCACAAATGGACCATTTTCTTAAGCGTTTTAACTCCTTGAAATTTTTGAGTTTTTGGTCCTGAAAACGGTTGGGAAAATGGACCATTTTCTCTTCCATTTTAACTCCAAAAATTCGATGGACTTCTGGTCAGACAGACGTCTTCTTGGTAAACTGGTCATAACTTTTTACTTTGGACACAAATTAATACGCGGCCAGCGGCGTTGGAAAGAAGACTCGAAGTCATTTAATTTAGTGGATAATAGGCCACTAACTCTTCATATTCTAGGAGTTATTATCGTTTGAAGTTGACCCTTAAAAAATATTACACTAAAACTCAATCGGTATGATATATTTCAACTCAACTTTGAGCTAGTGGTTCTTTATGAACCTAATTCATATCTAATACACTTCCCACACATAATTATTGATCTCAACACCTATTTACCATTTAAAATCATCTGGTTCGGATCTAACAATATATGAAAGTGGTCTGGATCTTAGCTTAGAATTTTCGGGGTGTTACAACTACTTTATATGTGTTCTTGATCTATGTGAATCTTTAATTGGTATATTTGTCAGCCGTAGTAACGCATTACTGAAGATGAACTAGGCTTAGTCTTCCTTTCCTTTTGCTTATGACAACCGATACGTTATGGGTATAGGTTTTAGGTTAAGCCAGGAGAGGGGACCTAGCCTCATATTTATAGGCTTAAAAGCCTTAACCTAGTGTACCTCCTCATTATGGGCTCACTGGTCTTCAACATGCCTACACTATTTCCATGCCACATCTATTACATGAAATGGAACAGTCCCATATGGAATCCACATAAATACATGGCATGTGTCCTATCCACCAACTATAAACATTCAACCCATTATACTAAAATGTAAGAATAAGTTAATGTTAAGTCCACATTTAATAAATAATTCTAACATTCTCCCACTTAGACAACATTAACTCAACTATAAAAATTTTAAAAAAATTATTTTACAAAATTAACTCTCAGGCTGAATAGTGTCCATAAACATATAGTGGTGGAACGCCATTTACAACATGGTCTAGTCAAGCAAAACCATCAATACAATGTAGTAGTACTTGCATCAATCAACGACACAAGACTAGTCCATATAATTACTAACATTAAGGTTCTGTAGATGTAAACCCAAAGGTGTGGTAGTGTAGCAAGATGTCACGACCCGATTTGTCAGGTCATGATGGCACCTACAACTCCCCAGTAGGCGAACCAATTACCATATCCCAGAATGGTTAGTAATGGGCTACTACCTAACCAATTACGCATAATAAGCAGAAGGAAGCTAAAGCAGATATAATAGAGAATAATGCGAAAGAAAAAACCTGAATATATATATACATAAAGAAACTACACCAACCTCAAGACTTGGTATCGGTTGTACATAAGCTTCTAATAGAATACAAGTGCTAGAAGTAACAAAATAGAATATACAACTGTCTCTGGATAAATAAAGAGTAACAATACAACAGATGAGATGTGGTCAAGCCCCAGTCGTCAGGCGCTCACCCTAGTCTCGAATATCCAAAGGTTGCACGAGTATCCACGCGGTCAACGGCGAAGGCTCACACTAATATCTGCACCAAAAAGATGCAGAAGTGTAGTATGAGCACTAATTTCTAAGCAACGCATACCCAATAGGCATCATTGGCCGACTGAGTGCATATAGGATATAAAAACAGTAAGAAACAGATAGCAAAGAAGCAGTCATAGAAGCAATAGAGAAAGCACATGGAAGCCAACACAGATAGAACAACCAAGGAAATACAACATGCCATGCTAGTCACAGAAGATATATATAACAGAAACACAGGTGAAAGAAGGAAGAACGCACCTGGAGTCCTTGCAATAACAACATATATAAAGAGAGAGTTTAAGGAGAAGGGCAGCATTACCGGTAACCTCAAGTTAACAAGGGAAAGAAGGAAAGCATGAAAACATAATCAAGCTAGAAACAGTATAACTAACAAAATCATGATTAAACACCCAATCAGAGTTAGAGAATCGCATAGCAACCCCGTAATTACATCCCTAGGATGGAATAAACTAAGCCACAATGAAATCAAAACAATCCAGCATCATGAAAGAGGGTAGGATCCGCTACCAATAAATACTCAGAAGGCCACATAAACAGTGCCTCAACAATCTAGGAACCACAAGTCCATCAATAACCAAAAGTCCAATAGTCGGAGCCTCAACAGGCTAAAAACAACTAATCCACTAAAATTCGAAACCCATAACAAGCTCTATAAAATGGCAGAAGTAATATAATCTACCTACATTTCTAACGGCGGCCCATACAACTGAGGAATGCAATCAAGTGAAAACAAACCCTTCGACATCCCATACTACTGGAGCATACATTGAGCAAACGGCAAACAAGGGTGGAATCCGAATAAAATATACATGATGATGTGATATGATAGAACCAGGTGTGATAGTAACCCGTATGTTACCCCCTCCAGTACCTAAAAGGCCCAATAGAAGCAGGATCCATGGAAGGAATTCCCCAGAGTACCTCAACTCCATCGTACACCCCTCCTCCAGCACCCTCAGTTGTAGCTCTTAGTCTAGGAATGGCAGGGTCCATGGAGATCCATGATCTTAAAGTATATCTCAATAATCAGAGCCTCGTAGTATATGCCCGGAATCAAACCAGTTCTAAAACAGTAGTAGTGATCTCAAAACCCCCATAAAGGGTGCCCAAAGTGTATCGGGGTCTAAACCAGTAATCAATTCTCAATAACCCTTATAAAGGGTGTCCGGAGCGTATCCAGGTCTAAATAAATAGTAAAACATGTCTAGCGCCTGGCCTCACCGAGTCTACTATTAGTGTAAAAACTGGTGATAAAATCATCGTAATATCCTCTCTACTCCAAGAGGTTTCATAAATCATTTCCAAATTCCCTTTTAATAAACATTTGTCCCGAAACCGAGCCCCTCGGGCCATGCAAAGTTTAGAAAATCATTTATAGTAGGCCCAAAGAAAAATCAGTAGTAAAACATGCAAAGAAATCCTTTGCATGAATGATATGCTCGCAACAAGAGATTAGCCCAATGGCTCACAACATTCCTATCGGCCCTGCACAGGAACAAACAGCTCTACAACACAGCGCATGTTTTAAAAATTAAACTTGTATAGATATGCTATGCCATGGGTTAGCTTGGGGTCACTTGTGACACTAAGCACCGTATTGTGTCCAGGAGGTAGCCTTGGGGCATGACAAACTTGGTATCAAAGCATCAGGTTTAAGTGTCCTAGGGTGTCTGAAAGCCGCGTCAAGTAGAGTCTTCTTCATGGGTGTGAAGTGCGCCACACTTGTAGGGGACGGGCTACGAGATATCATTAGGAACAACTTCCATTCCTTTTTTTTCCAGCTCATGCTATAGAGTGTAAACTCTATTTAATCTCCTTCTAACTCATGCTCTTCGCATTTCAGAAAAATGCCTCCCAGAAGAGCTAACGCTAGGAATAAACCAGCAGATCCGTTGAATGAGCAAGTCACGCATGCCGAATTCAGGGCTGCTTTCCAAGTGCTTGCTAAGGCCATGACTGCCCAGGTCAATCAGCAGGCTGCGACACCAGCTCCACCTCAGATTAACACTACTGCAGCCAGGCTCCGGGATTTCACACGGATAAACCCTCCAGAGTTTTATGGGTCCAAGTCAGAAGAGGACCCCTAAGAGTTCTTGGATGATATTCAGAAGGTGACATACATTATGGGTGTCATTCCAGTCAAGGGTGCAAATTTGTCCTCCTATCAGTTGAAGAGTGTCACTCAAATCTGCCTGGTGAAGAAAAGTATGGAGAAATCCTTTGGATTTTGGGGCTGAACTTGAAGAAGACCTCTGCCTGTTCTTGAGAGAAAACAGTCGCCTCTTTCTCTTCTTTTCCTTCTAAGTCCGATGAATTTAGGAGAATAGATGTTTTAGGTAGTTTTTGGCTAATTAATCAGGCTTAGAATAACCAAAATGACGTAGCATAGGCCTTAAAAGAGGTAGGAAAAGTCCAAAACACCCCTGGGAAAATAAAAGAATTCTGCTGGAAAAATTGTGACTCAGGTTCTACGGATGGGTTCCATGGCTCGTGGAAACTTCCATGGCTCGTAGAACCCTGTCGTGGTTCCTGGGTCCTTTGCCTAGCTGCGGGTCTGAGTTCCACGACTTGGGTTCACGACCCGTGGAACCTTTCACGGTCCGTAGAACCCAATCGTGGTTCTCAGAGGAAATGACTAGTCTCAGGTCTGGTTCCACGACTTGGGTTCACGACCCGTGGAACCTTCCACGGTCCGTAGAACACAATCGTGGTCCTTAGGGAAATTTTCAGTTCTCTGATCTGATTCCACGAATCGAATCCACGACTCGTGAAAACTTCCATGGGTCGTGGGTTCAACTCGTGATTCCTGCTGATAGTTGGAAAAAAAATATTTTTCTTCTGGTTTTTCTGAGCTAAGTCTGGGCTAGAAGTTTTAAAGTGTTACAGTTTAAAAGGAACTTACCCAATTTAGAGGTCAACAAACGCGCAAGAATCGATGAAATATTAGCCTCCAAGCAGTTGGGAATGATCAGGGGTGATATGGAGGTTTTTGGAGCTACTTTAATGGGGGAAACGAGTTTTGGGTTAAGGAGAAATGAAGGGAGAAAGAGAGAATGGGCAGCTTAAAAGCTGCCAGCCTAGGCGCAGGTGCAGCCCAGCAGCGCAGGCGCCACAACGCTAGCACGGGCGCCACGACGCTGGCACGCTGAGGCGGGTGGGCACGCAGAGGCGCTGGTCTGGGCATAGGCGCGCACGTGCAGGCTCGGCCCAGGTGGCGTCCTGGCACCACACCAGCAGCCAACAACAACAGTAATATTCCCAAAGGCAAATTTTTAAGCGGTGGGCCCTCTGGAACGCATTCGGGGTCTCGCAAACAAAAAACAAGCTAAGCTATCTAACAAGAAATGATGTTCTGGAACTAATGGAATCGACAAAATCACCATCAGAGGTCAATTTATTAAAAAGTGGGCTCCACACCCAAAATCAACCTTTAGGCCAACAATTCCAAAACGGAACCCAAGGGCCAAAATCAAGTCCGGAACCCTTGGGACCCGAACCAATGGTCCCTCTAGCTTAAACTCGACATTCATAAGCTAATAGCGTTGGTAGAATTTTCATTCGAGGCTGTCTTCTCTGAATGTTGACCAAAGTCAACCAAACAAGCCCAACTAGCCTGATAACACAGAAAGAGAGAGAATTCCAAGTTGAAAATCTCCCGGATCCCAACCAAAGGTCCTACTAGACCAAAGTCCATGCTCCAGAGCTAATGGAACTGTCAGAATTCAATTCCGAACATGATTACCAAGAATGTTGACCGAAGTCAATGATTTCAAAAGTTAAGGTTTTAAAATAGGAAAACGACCATAAAGACCAAACAAATGGCCTGAGCACCGAACTACCGGTCCCAAGAAGTCATAAATGACTTGGGGCCACTACAAGCAAGCTCTAACAGTACAAAGAAGGCAAAGATACGAGAATAATCAGAAGGGTCATTACACAAGAAATAGCCAACATGGACTCCAAATCGAGGTCATTTCATTGTCAGTCCTTCAAATAATCTTTCATTAGAACATGTACGCTTTAAATCAACATGCGTACCATTGAAAGACCATCACCACAATTTTTTGTTACAATATGTGTGAGCACTAAAACAACATATGCTCCACCAGAAAATCTTGATTTTCAAGGCTCAACATGTGCAAAATATTATATTTTTTGACAATCGAGAAAATCCACAAGATAGAATTATATACTGTGTATGTCTCCATAAAGATCCAACAAAAAACAACAAATAATCTTATCAACATGAGACATAACCAACACGTAAGATGATAAGTCTTAAGATAATAAAACAACATTAAAATGTGCACAATGATAATCAACAACATATATGATAGCAAAAATCTAACTTACCAGCATATCAATCACAACTGCATAGAATCAATGTCAACCCAACACTACCTTACCTGTCCATATTATGGTCCCCACAACAACCACAACCTCGGTCATACATCGCCTCTGAATATAAAATATGGATACCTAGAAAATACACATGATATGAATACAATGTAATGCAAAGAAATACATAAGTCCCATCCTGCTGGAAATAGTCACGGCCTTACAGACTAACAAAGGACAATAGCTCAACCCTGCCAAAAATAGTCACGGCCTAGCAAGGCTAGCAAAATCACAAGCGCAACCCTGTCAAAAACACTTACGACCTTATAGGTGATTCCAAAGCCATGGGCTCGACCCTGCCGGACACCCTCACGGCCTTATAAATGTTCACGCAAAGCCCCGAAGGTGGTATGTGCAACAATATGCAACAAACATATGACTATATGTAAGAATAACAAAACAACCCACAACAATCACAACAAGTCCATCACCCGAGCTCCACAACCTACGACATACACTACTAGAAAAACAGGGAAAACCGACCTCAGAAAACCGACATCTAGAGGTCGGTTTTCCCTGAAAAACCGACTCAAAACCGACTCACAAGCCCTAGTCAAAAAATGCTTGGTTGGTTTTCTATACCGATATCGTGAGGTCGGTAAATACCGACCTCCGGATGTCGGTTTTAATTTTAAATCCAAAAATTAAGAATTTAATATATATTTTATTTTGTTTTATTTCCGACTTCCTGAAGTCGGTTTCTTTTAAAAAATATATTATTAAAAATATAATATACTGACCTCCGGTGGTCGGTATTGTTTAAAAATTGTTTAATTTTTAATTTATTATTTTTTTGGTTTTCCGACCTCCGGAAGTCGGTATTACTGAAATTTAATTTATTATTTTTCTGATATTCCGACCTCTTGAGGTCGGTATTATTTAAATTTTATTTTCTTATTTCACGCGATTCCGACCTACTGAGGTCGGTTTTTTGGAAAATTTTATTCATAAAACCGACTACCTGATGTCGGTTTTCTAGAAAATTTACCCAAAACACCGACCTCAGGAGGTCGGTTTGTTGTCGATATTTTACCATAAAATTGGCAGTAAATTGCTGCAATTTGAATTCCCACCTGCATATTTGATAATGCATATATTCCACCAAAACCAGCTCAAATAGCTGTCAACATGATATTTTTCTATATTTACGTTTCACTACTTCAAATACGATCAAACAATCTAAAAAGTGTACAAACTATATATACTAAGTCCAAAATGTCTAGTAGTTAGGTACAACTACTCATCATTAGCATCCTCATCCTCATCCTCTTCACCCTCCTCACCCTCCTCACCCTCGATATCAGACTCATCCACTTGGCATCGACGTTTATCACTAGCACAATGAGGAATAATCTTTCCCGACTCAAAAAGAGATTTTAACTGGGACTGAGGCTTCACATACCTCTTGTTCTCTATCTCCTTTGCTGCTGCAATCTGTGCAATCTGCTCGTCTCTTTTATTCTCCCTTTCGGTTGATGCAGCAAGCTCGGCAATGAGCATAGATATCTCCTATTATACCCGCTCGACCAGGATTGTTTCTATTATACATCCAACTACGATCAGGTTCCATCTACACAAACAATAAATCAAACTAGAGCTTAATTAAATCACATTTGAACTAATTCCAATAACTAAATCACATTAATACACATTAATTTCAACTAACAACTAACTACACTTTACTTATTTTAAGTCACTAGTTCAAAATTTTAATTTAATACACTTCACAATTTTAAGTCACCAGTTCAAAATTTCAACTAACAACTAACTACACTTTACTTATTTTAAGTCATTAGTTCACAATTTTAACTTAATACAAACTACACTTTAATTATTTTAAGTCACTAGTTTAAAATTTTAACTTACTACATTTCACAATTTCAAGTCACTAGTTCAAAATTTCAACTAACAACTAACTACACTATACTTATTTTAAGTCACTAGTTCAAAATTTTAACTTAATACACTTCACTATTTTAAGTCACTAGTTCAAAATTTCAACTAAAAACTAACTACACTTTACTTATTTTAAGTCACTATTTCACAATTTTAACTAACAACTAACTACACTTTAATTATTTTAAGTCACTAGTTTAAAATTTTAACTTACTACACTTCATAATTTCAAGTCACTAGTTCAAAATTTCAACTAACAACTAACTACACTATACTTATTTTAAGTCACTAGTTCAAAATTTTAACTTAATACACTTCACTATTTTAAGTCACTAGTTCAAAATTTCAACTTACTAAACTTCACAATTTTAAATCACTAGTTCACAATTCCAACTAACAACTAACTACACTTTACTTATTTTAAGTCACTAGTTCAAAATTTTAACTTACTACACTTCACTATTTTAAGTCACTAGTTCAAAATTTCAACTAACAACTAACTACACTTTAATTATTTTAAGTCACTAGTTTAAAATTTTAGCTTACTACACTTCACAATTTCAAGTCACTAGTTCAAAATTTCAACTAACAACTAACTACACTATACTTATTTTAAGTCACTAGTTCAAAATTTTAACTTAATACACTTTCACTATTTTAAGTCACTAGTTCAAAATTTCAAATTACTAAACTTCACAATTTTAAGTCACTAGTTCACAATTCCAACTAACAACTAACTACACTTTACTTATTTTAAGTCACTAGTTCAAAATTTTAACTTACTACACTTCACTATTTTAAGTCACTAGTTCAAATTTTAATTTAATAAACTTCATTATTTTAAGTCACTAGTTCAACATTTCAACTAACAACTAACTACACTTTACTTATTTTAAGTCACTAGTTCACAATTTCAACTTAATGCAAACTATCATTTACTTATTTTAAGTCACTAGTTCAAAATTATAACTTAATACAAACTACATGTTACTTATTTTAAGTCACTAGTTCAAAATTTTAACTTAATACAAACTACATTTTACTTATTTTAAGTCACTAGTTCAAACTTTCAACTTACTACACTTCACAATCTTAAGTCATTAGTTCAAAATTTCAACTAACAACTAACTACACTTTACTTATTTTAAGTCACTAGTTCAAATTTTAACTTAATACACTTCATTATTTTAAGTCACTAGTTCAAAATTTCAATTAACAACTAACTACACTTTACTTATTTTAAGTCACTAGTTCACAATTTCAACTTACTAAATTTCACAATTTTAAGTCACTAGTTCATATTTTCAGTTTATATGCATGATAATGATGTGCCAAACACAATCAGTAGCCCAATGACTCACAAATAAACCTATCGGCCCTGCACAGGCTCCAATAGCTCTACAACATACATAACCAGCTCTATAATCGAGATATCGATGTCCGAGACTCACGGGCATTCCCAAATAACCCACCATCTATGGTCCAGAGGCATAATCAAGGCCACACAAGGCCACACAGGGCCACAAGGGTAATACTACCAACTAAAACGAATACTACAACCATAAAGCGGACAAGGTCTGGGATGCAAAGCTAATAAAATCTAACCCAAGAATGCTAATTAGTATTAAGTGTCAACACTAGATGGACACAAATTGATCTTGCAAGAAAATCAATTTTGTCATCAATAGGATCAACTAGTGTTGACACTTATGCTAACCAACCCCATTATAATCAAATTAAAGACTAAGTGTCAACACTAGATGGACACAAATTGATCTTGCAAGAAAATCAATTTTGTCATCAATAGGATCAACTAGTGTTGACACTTATGCTAATCAACGATATTATAACTAAATTAAAGACTAAGTGTCAACACTAGGTGGAGAAAAATTGATCTTGCAAGAAAATCAATTTTGTCATCAATAGGATCAACTAGTGTTGACACTTATGCTAAACAAATACATTATCACGCTAATAATTAAATAAACTAAATTAAAGACTAAGTTTCCTATTCCAATTCATTACAAGTCACTATCTCACAATTTGAACTCACTATACTTCACTATTTTAAGTAACTTGTTTATAATTTCAAGTCATTATACTTCACTATTCTAAGTCACTAGTTCACATTTTCAATTCACTACTTCACTATTCAAATTCACTAGTTCACATCCACCATATAAGACAAACTAATTAACAATAATAAACCCTAATTAAATGATAAATCCTAATTTAGTAACTAAAATTAACAATGACATGCCCTAGTTAAATGATAAATCCTAATTTAGTAACTAAAATAAACAATGATAAACCCTAATTTAATAACTATAATTAATTAACAAGAAAATTAAAATTACTTACCTTGATGGACCCCCACCGGAGCAGCAACAGCGACGGCGACAGGCGGCAGCGGCAGGCGACAACAACCTTCAGCAGCAGCAGCGGCAACAACCTTCAGCAGCAGCAGCGCCAACAACCTTCAGCAGCAGCAGCGGCAGCAACCTTCAGCAGCAGCAGCGGCAACAACCTTCAGCAGCAGCAGCGGCAATAACCTTCAGCAGCAGCAGCGGTAGCAACCTTCAGCAGCAGCAGCGGCAGCAACCTTCAGCAGCAGCAGCGGCAACAACCTTCAGCAGCAGCGGCAACAACCTTCAGCAGCAGCAGCGACAACAACCTTCAACAGCAGCAGCGGCAACAATCTGCAGCAGCAACGGCAGCGGTGGAAGGCGGAGGAGGGGGGGACGCTGGAGTGAAGGTTTTCGGAGGGAGGGGGCGCCGAAGGGAGGGGGCGCCGGAGGGAGGCTGGCTGTGGTCGATTGGGGAGAGAGAGAGAGTGTGTGAGTGTGAGTGTTAGGGTTTTTAGGTAATAAAATAAAGTTAAAAAAAATTAAAAAAACCGACCAATTGAGGTCGGTTTTACTAAAAAATAAATTTTTAATAAAGTATTTTTTGATAAAACCGACCACTTGAGGTCGGTTTTTAAAAAAAAATTAAAAGTAATGAATAAAAATTATTTAATCATCAACATATTTCATAAACTCGGATACATTATTGATTCGTTACATTACTCAATGATTATACTACTATACAATGTATTTCATACTACTTGAATGGATTATCAATCGATTAATTAATTAGCTTTTGAATACGTACTATATAGGTACATCATGACTAGACGAGACATATATTTAAGACGACGGACCAGTAATATATAGGACTTGGTTAATTATATTACTCAACGATCGTCATCGTATAGTACCTCATATGTACGTAATACAACATATTCCACTAGCTACTTGGATGAATTGTCGATTAGTTAATTAGCTTTCGAATATGTACTATATATATAAACATACATCACTAAAGACGAGACATATATATTCAAGATGATGGACCATTTAATATACAGGACTTGATTAATTATATTACTCAACGATCGTATATTACCTCATATATGTACGTAATACAATGTATTCCATACTAGCTACTTGGATGGATTATCGATTGGTTAATTAGCTTTTGAATACGTACTATATATATACGTACAATATCGCCACAAAAAACATATATTCAAGGCGACAGATCATTACTCTATATATAGGACTTGGTTATTTACATTACTCAACAATCGTATATTACCTCGTGTGTACGTAATACAATGGTATTTCACTGCTTGGATGGATTATCGATTAGTTAATTAGCTTTTGAATACGTACTATATATATACGTACATCACTAGACGAGAGATATATTCAAGACGACGGATCATTATAGTACATAGAATAACTTGGTTAATTATATTCAGTGATCGTATATTAACTCATATGTACGTAATATACAACATATTCCATACTACTTGGATATGGATTATATATCGATTGGTTAATTAGCTTTTGAATACGTACTATGTATATACGTACATCACTAGACGAGAGGAGGATTAGCATAGCGTGTGTCCAGGAGACTAAATGGGTGGGCACTAAGGCGCGAGAGGTAGACGGGTATAAGTTGTGGTACTCAGGAGGTGTGAGGAATAGGAATGGGGTAGGTATCCTAGTGGATGAGGAGTTGAGAGAGCAAGTGGTGGAGGTTAGGAGGGTCAACGATAGGTTGATGACAATTAAGCTAGTCCTTGGAGGGTCTACTTTGAACATTATTAGTGCGTACGCACCACAAGCGGGCTTAGATGAGGAGGAGAAGAAACGCTTTTGGGAGGTTTTGGACGAGGTATTGCGAGGTTTGCCTGATACTGAGAAGCTCTTCATTGGAGGAGATTTCAATGGGCACATCGGGGCATCTTCGAGGGGTTATGACGATGTGCATGGAGGCTTTGGTTTCGGGGATAGGAATGAAGGGGGTGCCGCACTCTTAGATTTCGCTAGAGCCTTTGGGTTGAGAGTAGCTAACTCTAGTTTCCCGAAGAAGGAGGAGCACTTGGTTACCTTCCGTAGTTCGGTGGCCAAGACTCAGATAGACTTTTTGCTCCTTAGGACAGGTGATAAAGGTCTCTGTAAAGACTGTAAGGTTATCCCAAGTGAGAACCTGTCGACCCAACATAGACTCTTAGTGATGGATTTAGAGATCACGAAGGAGAAAAAGAAGAGGATTGTGGATGACCGGCCTAGGATTAAATGGGGTAGCCTGACTATGGCTAGTGCACGGGAAATAGGGGAAAAGTTGTTGACTAGGGGGGCTTTGGGGAGTAGTGGGGATGTGGATAAAATGTGGGATACGACCGCTAGTTGCATAAGGGAGACGGCTAGAGAGGTGTTGGGCGTCTCGAGAGGTCGTTCTGGCAAGCATCGAGGGGACTGGTGGTGGAACGGAGAAGTAAAAGGAAAGGTAGAGGCAAAAAAGGGGTCATATGCGAAGTTGGTAGAGAGTAAGGATGAGGAGGAGAGGCGTAGGAATAGGGAGGCGTATAAGATAGCTAGGAAGGAGGCTAAGTTAGCGGTAACGGCAGCTAAAACGGCAGCCTTTGAAAGCTTATACGCGGCTTTAGAGGATAAAGGTGGGGATAAGAAGCTATACAGGTTAGCAAAGGCTAGAGAGAGGAGGACCCAGGACCTTGACCTAGTGAAGTGCATCAAGGATGAAAATGGCAAAACACTAGTAGACGAGGTACTCATTAGGAGGAGGTGGCAGTCTTACTTCCATGGACTCTTAAATGAAGAGGGGGACAAAAGCTTTGAGTTGGGAGATTTGGCACACTCAGAGAGGCGTCGGGACTATGATTATTGTAGCCGTATAAAGGCTGAAGAGGTTAAGGTTGCGATTAGTAAGATGCGAAGGGGTAGGGCGACGGGGCCAGATGAGATTCCCGTGGATTTTTGGAAAAGCTCGGGTGAGATAGGTGTGAAGTGGCTAACCGAGTTGTTTGATGGTATTTTTAGAACGGCAAAGATGCCTGAAGCTTGGAGATGGAGCACGATGATTCCTTTGTACAAGAACAAGGGTGATATTCAGAGTTGCAACAACTATAGGGGTATCAAATTGCTAAGCCACACTATGAAGGTCTGGGAGAGGGTGGTGGAGTTGAGGTTGAGACAGATCATGCCTATTTCAGAGAACCAGTTCGGCTTTATGCCAGGACGCTCGACTACAGAAGCTATTCATCTCCTTAGAAGACTGGTGGAGCAGTACAGGGAAAGGAAGAAGGACTTGCACATGGTGTTCATCGATCTAGAAAAGGCGTATGATAAAGTCCCTAGGGAGGTCCTTTGGAGGTGCTTGGAGGCTCGAGGTGTACCCGTGGCGTACACCAGATCAATTAAGGACATGTATGAGGGGGCCAAGACTCGCGTTAGAACTGTGGGAGGAGATTCGGAGCACTTTCCCGTGTTGATGGGGTTGCACCAGGGATCGACCCTTAGCCCGTTTCTATTTGCCTTGGTAATGGATGTATTGACGCGGCAAATACAAGGTGAGGTGCCATGGTGCATGCTATTTGCGGATGATGTAGTTTTGGTGGACGAGACTCGCGGAGGAGTTAATGCTAAGTTGGAGGTTTGGAGACAGACCCTCGAGTCGAAGGGGTTTAGGTTGAGAAGGACCAAGACTGAATATATGGAGTGCAAGTTCAGTGAGGCGACTCAGGATGATGACGTAGAAGTGAAGCTGGATACACAGGTCATCCAAAAGAAAGGGAGTTTCAAGTATCTTGGGTCTGTTATCCAAGGAAAGTGGAGAGATTGATGAGGATGTCACCCATCGTATTGGTGTTGGGTGGATGAAATGGAGGCTCGCATCTGGAGTCTTGTGCGATAAGAAGGTGCCTACTAAACTTAAAGGCAAATTCTACAGAGTGGTGGTCCGACCAGCTTTGATGTATGGAGTGGAGTGTTGGCCAGTGAAGAACGCCCATATTCAAAAGATGAAGGTGGCGGAGATGAGGATGTTGCGATGGATGTGCAGGTATACTAGGAGAGATAGGATTAGGAATGAGGATATCCGAGATAAGGTGGGTGTGGCGTCGGTGGAAGATAAGATGCGGGAAGCGAGGTTGAGATGGTTCGGCCATGTGAGGAGGAGAGGCACGGATGCTCCAGTGCGGAGGTGTGAGAGGTTGGCCATGGATGGTTACAGGAGAGGACGAGGTAGACCGAAAAAATATTGGGGAGAGGTGATTCGACAGGACATGGCGCAGTTGCAGCTTACCGAGGACATGACCCTAGATAGGAAGGTGTGGAGGACGCGGATTAGGGTAGAAGAGTAGTAGATAGAAGGGGGGTAGGCTAGTAGGTAGGAGTGTTTTTTTTTCCTTATTGTACCGACTAGTAACCGTAGTGTTACGCTTATAGTTTCTTGTTCTTGGATTCCTCGTGGTAGTATTGTGTGGCAGTGCTCTGTTATGTCTGTCTGTTGTTTGTTACTGCGTATTACTTCCTACCGTCGCTTGTAATTTTATCTTGTTTTTTTATCCTGTATCATTGATATGCCCTTTGTAGCCTATTTTTAGACTATTTTGTCTTGAGCCGGGGGTCTATCGGAAACAGCCTCTCTACCTCACTCTGAGGTAGTGGTATGGTCTGCGTACACTCTACCCTCCCCAGACCCCACGATGTGGGAATACACTGGGTATGTTGTTGTTGTTGTTGATATTTAATTGAGATAAATTTAAATATTATTTTTTATTTACTAATTCGATACCTACTACAAGAGGTCGGTTTTTCTTAATTTTATTTTTTCTGCGAAAATTTCTGACCATCGGAGGTCGGTATTTGGTTTTCCCGTATTTTTTTTCCAAATAAACCGACATCTTGAAGTCGGTTTTCTTAAGAAAATAAAATAATTTTTTGTTTTTAACAATACCGACCTCCGGAGGTCGGAAATTACCGACTTCCATAGGAGGTCGGTAATTTGGAGGTCGGTATTCACAGTTTTTTTAGTAGTGATACCACCAACCAACCATGGTTAACCCAACGATTATTGCAATCCAATAATCATAATAATACATACACCACCTCCTACTCTTTAACTTGACACAAAATCAACATCACCGGATATGAGTTTTTAACAAGAATAATACCAGCAATAATTTAGAGACATCAAATAATTGACTCTTCAATAGCACACTAAACTCGAAAATCACAAACCTTAAGGAGTTATGCAAAAAAAGGAATAACTCTTACATACTTCAAAATTCGAGCTTGAATAACTTGATGTAGATAATCAATTTTCTATCGGTGATCAACTACATTATCAAAATAGTTTTTCCTCCAAAATTTTATAAATAGAATGAACTTTATGATCTGAAATCATGCACGTTACAGTGCATGTGTAACTACATAAAGCATGAATGAGTAGTTTACAAAATTTGATAAGAATCCATAAGAAGAAAACAAGTTTTCTGAATGTTTGGATAGTTACATAAAAAAAAAGGATTTTCTCACAATGTATCACCACTTTAAATAGTGATTTGGTGGCCACTCCCTCCACCTCCATGTGGAGTGGAAGTAGCAATACAAAGAAAAACATTTTTGTCCCGTTACGTAGGTATTCGGGTATTGAATAGATTCATAATAAGATATATATAACTTTTTAAATATATCATAATTAATAGAAAATCTTTTGGAATAAAGCTTGCCTCATATTATAATAACTTTTCAATATGACTAGGCTTACTATCTCCATCAAAATATTAATAATTTATAAAAAATTTATAAAATAAACACATCATATATTTTTTATTTAAAGTAGAAGCTCCAAAGTGTAAAGTCGAATTACCATTTTGCCCCTACTCTAAAATAAATATTTAATTCATTAAATATTAAAATTTAAATCATACCATAAATAATGGAGTAATAAATAAAAGCTAAAAACAATTCATGGTATGTATATGAAAATGTAAATGATACTTATGATTGTGATGTCTGTTGAGGTTCTTCCACTCATAATTACAGAATTAGTGTACAAGTTTTAGTTTAAAATTCTAAATTAAAAAATATCTAAAATATGATATCATGATTTTTAATTTGAATAAGTCCACCACCTCATATAGAAAATGCAAAAATAGTAAATAACAAAATAAAATATAATTTGGTACTCCTTGAAACTTTGGTACTTTTAGGTGTTATCAAATCTTTGGTACTTTGGTATATATATACTAGTGATCGTAGCCCGGGCAAAGCCCAGGCCCAACGTAGATTTATTTTTTTATGATACATTATGCATAGATCTGTAGTGACAATATTTACGTTACAATGTATTCTGCTCAAAAGTAAAGTGGAAAAAGTATTGATTGAGCTGAACTTCTGTTGTTTGATCTGCATAAGGTAGAATATTTGGCGATTTGACCAAATATCACCAAATAATAGAACATTACGGTTCTGTAAGAAGACCATTTGTAGAACTTCTTACCTGCTCGCATTCGTAAGAAAAGAAATTCAAAAATTTTCCAACAGAAGGACAGATAAAGTTAGTGGATTTCAAATAAAATGAGCTAGAATTACCTAAGGTTCAGGTGATAGGTGTTCCCTTCTTTCCCCGTTATTGTCTCACATAGAAAGAAAGAATGCTGAGTAAAGAGGTGCTCAAGTTACACTTGTACAGTAAACTCTGCTTCTTTATCGGATTTGGTACCTGTTGTGTTACATCATATAAAAAAAGCTATATGTCAATCATTTAAGAATATTAGAGAAGTTATAGTGGAGGATTACCTTTTGTGCCTGGCAGAATAAATTGTGTATTGACTCCGACTCTTTCTCAGAGTAATAGTAGTGGATGATATCGATTTGTGCATTCTGCTAATACTCCTTCCTTCTTTAAAAAATAGATCGTGTAAAAAGGTGAAATAAGTCGGCAACCATAATACATCAGGTATCGTAGTTCCTAGAATGTACAATCGCAGAGAAACTACTAAATTGATGAAATGGCATATTACACATCTGATTTTTATTATCAACCTCTTATAAGTGCATAACAGTATTTTTGATATGATGAATGAAACTTTGAGTAGCTCAAAATAAAGAGAAAGATTCGCCCTTTGCTAAATAGAAGTAGATCATCTGCAAAGTTTATTTGCGGTATTTGTAGTCTAATAGGAAAGGGCAGCTGTGAGAATTGTAGTAGATAATACTATATACAATGTTCACTTTTGTACATAACTAAACCTTTGTAGTAAGTACACTCGCAGAGCCGTACTAAACACAAAAGTTCAAAGTTATCATAACTTAAATTATTTGATTTGTTTGGCACGAAATCTAAGTAGGAAGTACAGAAGCCAATTCTACTTAAGCTAACCATTTATCCTGAAGTTTACTTTTCTTTTGTTTTGGCAAGAACTCTAAGTAGTAAGTATATATTTTTAATTAGACCACAAGATTCAAAAGTCTTCCCATGTTTTCTAAATTCAATGTCTAGTCAAACTAAGACACTGAAATTGGGATAGAGGGAATACAAATTTCTAATGCCAGAGAATATCTCACATGGGCAAGAGTCAACCTATTCCTTGGGAATAAACTTTTAACGTGGTAAAATAATGACACAAGATTTTGTACATAAATAATACTCATTACCAGGCTTCTTTGGCATTTATCTGTTGATTTTCGTTAGCAGCGGTTTCTCCATTTGAACAAATTACTTGTGCCAAAGTGTTATATGGACACCCAGGTACCTGATTTCATGGAGACACTACTTGAGAGGTGTCAACCTCAAGTTTCAACAGCTTACTTCACCTATGATTTTGCAAAATTCACATTTCAGACACAGAAAGAGACATTATACAAATCATTCTATACTTTAATTGATGTGTAACAGGGATATCATTATAAAACAATAGTTGAATTGTGATGACAATGTGAGTTAAGAAGAACACCAAGTTCGGGATGGATTGGTGTGGTTCCTCTACGCCTAGGGAGGAGTACGCCATGGTAATGTGTCTCAGATGATCCACATTTTAGGGTCAGGCTTGAATTTTTACAAACCACCTGCATTTGATCATCCAGTCAGTACTATGTTAGCTCATCTATTTTGTTACGTTCATATCTCCTCAGAATTCCTACAAGAGTTCAGAGAACACTGTTTTCCGATAGAATGCCTTTATATATTCGAAGGGAGGTAAGATATTTTGGAAGGAGTAATTTTGTTTTGCACGGCAGACAGCTAACCTGGAAGGGTGCTTTACAGTAGTTTCCGACGAAACAAAATGCGTTAAAAAGATTGTCCTCCTGAAAAGTTTAGAACGCTAATTATCAGGCACAATAATAATAAGCAAAAAGTGTACGGAAAAATTGTTTGAAGAAATAAAAAGCCATTGAAATAGCTGTTACAATAACTCAACTGATACTTGATTATGAATTGAAAATGAAGATCTTCTTTGAGAAGCTACTGTCAATGAAAGAAATATCAAAATTGAGATGAAAGCAGTAGGTAGAATAAGGGAATAGGATAATACAGGGCAAAAATATCACATGATTGCCTTCTGAATTATTTCGTCATATACTATGTTGGAGGTAGAATGATCGTCGTGGCTAGTTGGTGTAGATGGTCGGATTAGTAAGCGCACGCAATTTGAACTCTTGCTCTTGATAAGGCAACGTAGAGCTGACCATGTGAAAATACAGGTTCTCGCAAATAGATTCCAATAAAATCCAAAGTTAGACCTTGTGCTTTATTTATAGTCATAGCAAAACATAATCTAATGGGAAATTGCGTTCTTTTAAACTGAACAGGCATTTTTTCATCTTGTGATGATAACAATGGTATTCTCGGGATAAACACATGTGTATTTTTAAAATCACCTGTGGTAATTTTAGCGCTAATAACACGAGTTTTAAAATCACAGCAGGTCAATCGTGTTCCATTACAGCGACCTTCACATGGATTTAGATTTCGTAACAATATAATTGGACAATGCTCTTTCAAATGTAATATATAAGGAGGCAAACCTGGAGGATTTAAGGTGTGCAGTAGATCTTCAAATTGTGTTTGATTGTTAAATTCAAGAGCTTCATCAGTGCCAATAAATGTTTTTGATTTTCCTGTGAATCGATGGATAAGCATGTCATTGATTTCATCGACAAAATCATTTTTTGTTGTCAAGATCACACGGGTGTCTACAGGAGATAAATTAGGATATGGTGAATTCAAATTTGAATATGTCGCCGTGAATAGCTTATCTAGATTTTTTCTTTCGGTTGGTAAGGGATAATCAAGGCGTCCGGAATTTCAATTTTGTTTGTTGAGTTGACTTGCTCCTATCCATTTCCAATTCTTAGTAGATAATCACAAAACAAAGGATCTATTTTTGCTCTCATATTCTCAGATAATTGCAGTTTTTCAAGTTCGTTCCAAATGGTAGAATATAACAATTTTTCTCGAATGAAATCTTCTTTTTTTTTCGAATCGTACAACCGGAAGAGTTTGTCTAAAATCACCTCCTAAAACTACCACCTTTCCACCAAATAATGTGTTTGTATCCATCAGATCTTTTAACAACATATCAAAAACTTCCAACATTCTTCTTTTAGCCATAGATACCTCATCCCACACAATCAATTTTGCATCTCGAATTAAACTTGCAAGCGAACTTTCCTTGCTAATGTTACAACTCGCATTTTCGTCAAGGTAAATAGGAATTTTAAACCGTGAATGTGCAGTACGTCCACCAGGGAGAATAGAAGTAGCAACACCAGAAGTAACTGTTGCTAAAGCTATATATCCCATAGATCGTATAGTAGCTAACAAAGCACGGTACAGAAAAGTTTTTCCTGTTCTTCCTGGACCATCAACAAAAAATGTGCCTGCTTTATTTGAAAATATTCTGTTGGTAATCACATTATATGCAGTCATTTTGATTTTTTTTAGTCTCTTATGTGAGAGCACATCGTCTTCACTGACGGTGATAGATCTTTCAAAATGTACATTTTTTGCCTCTTTTGCTGTTGCCGAAGGCCTGATAATTTCTGAGATGAGGTCATGCTCATTTACATCATGGCCCATAGAATGCAAAATGTCATTGATATGATTTAATGCTTGATATTGAATTTCTTTTCTTTGAAAGGTTTGTAACACTTTGTAGTCTTCTGTCATCGGTTCTTCAAATTTCTCCCATAATTTTCTTGGGTTGGCAGGATTGAAATACACCAATAATGTAACAAATAAGCGCCATAAACTGTATGGTATCTGATAACCTGCGGCTTCAGACATACACTTTATCAAGCTGTTATCACAATGTAACAATCCTCTTTTCTCTACAGATTCTCTGAAAGTACTACAGGGCTCTCCATTTAGTGTTAGAAGATCTTTATACGATGTCGGTCCTCGCACATGCATTAGTAATAATCTAAGATAATATCGTTCTCCTTCTATCGGATGGAATGTTACAATGCGGCCAATAGCACAACGTTTTTGTCTACGTGACCAAAATTTATCACTGGATGACCACACAAAATACTCTGGAAATTCTTTGTATAATAAAATGAGCTGTACAGCGTATTCGTTAGTTTTGTTCATATAGAAGAATTCCATTAACATCGTTTTTCTGATCATGGGGTTATTCACAATCGTGTTTATATCTGTGTTGCTCTTAAAAGAAACAAATTATTGACCTTCAAGATGTAATTGAAGACGGTAAACGCTAGGAGACATTTCGCTTATAGAAAAACCAAAGAAATGCCATACAGCCTCCGGAGGGGATACCCATCTAGCAGATTGATAATCTTTGACCTTATTTATTTGTATGTCTGTATTGTTATTTTGCACACAGAATGCAATCTTGTCATGTCCTTTACAAATATATTTGTAGAGATATTTTACGACTTTAATATCGGAGCAGACTTCAACATTTATGTGGCAGTTGAATTTTCCAAGTAAATATGGATTATATGGAACCATCCAAGAATTATCTAAATATTGCTCTCTTACTTTCACAACTTCTCCTGTATTTTGTCTTCTGTAAACTGGATAAGAATCCACTCCTTTTGATGTTTGATCGGCAATTTGTTTTGGATATTTGAACTTGCAATAGCCCTTTTTCTTTGTACAAGAATTTGTTGGGTTCAAACTACCGCAAGGGCCATGCATCATATGCTTAATCACAAGCTTACGCAAATCTGATTCAACATTATCATCGGGTAATTCTTCTCTAATTATATCATCGTATGCCTCGACTGTCAATAGTTTGTGCTCTGTACTTAGTATAATAAGAAAATGAGCATGGGGTAAACCTCGTTTATGAAACTAGACAGTGTACATAAAAGCAACAACTTTTCCAAAGATATTTCGCTCTAATATATCTGCCTTCAGTTCTTCTATTTTAGCTTTGAATACTCGAGTAATCAAATCAGGTCTATTTTGTGCCTCATCACTTGATGATAGATGTTATTTTATTTTCTGCCAAGATGGATTACATGTCATGGTTATTAATAAATCAGGCTTACCAAAATGTTGCACTAATGCAATTGCATCCATATAGCGTTGGCGCATATCTCTAGGCCCGCCTATGAAGGAGTTTGGTAGAAATGTTTGTTTACTAACATTGGAGGCGTCTCGTTCACCGAGTCTCAAAATATCAAGCAGTCCTTGCAATATACTCATTCTTAATAAATCTTGATTGAATAAAATAAAGTCCAATCTTTGCATCTCCAATTTTATGTATTCATCAACTGAGTATTGTTGTAATAATCTCCCTATATGTAAAATATCATTGTCATCGTCATTTCTCATCTGAAGTTTGTAACAGTAGTATTCACGAACTGAAACAACATCTCTTTTGCATTTTCTTTTTTGTAAATTCTCAGCTTCCATATCAAGATATCCATCAACAGAGGCAAAATTCTTTATGTTCGGCAATTGTTCAAATTCAAATAAAGTATGATTTCTGCGGTTTTTTTTCCTCACGTCCATTTTTTTAATACCACAATGCCAGCCGCCTTGACCATGTGGAAATAACAACGGATACTGCAAAGAATCATAGCACCCGTTCACTTTTTGTGTCCTGTCATAGTGAGTATAAATTTGAACATGCGGTGCATGAGCAGAACGACCATCGCTTTCATCAACCCATATAGCTGCAATTTCAGTAGTAGAAGGAAAATTATATACTCGTTGATCCAACCCAGCCTCACATTTTAGTGATATATGAAAGTTTTGCAAGTTTGGCATACTTGCTAAAGATCGAAGAAACATTGAGTATGGATTATCTTTTAGTATGTTCATAAGTTCCATAATTATTGATTCATGCACTTTGTCAGAGCAAACCATTCTATTTTCAAGCTCATTTGTGTTATCATAAAAGTAGAGCTGCAAATTTCTTGGCCTTCTTTCTCTGGGGTATAAGGCATCTATCAGGTGATACATCTATCCTTGAACTTTGAACGTATAGATACAATGGTCTCTCTTAGCCAAGTCTTTGTTATAAGTAGCACCAAGTGACGTAAAGGCAAACAAATTATTATATGTTTGGATATACGTCTGGAAATATTTGGATTCTGCATCATTTCCCATATATAAATTTCTCAGATTAGTTGGCATTCAGTGAGAGGCCAACTTGATTGTACCTTTGCCACAATAAAATCCAGGGGCTTCATACTCAAGTTTTTTGGCGGTGCAGAACTCACAGTCGGGAACTTTTTGTAATTGAACATAATTAGACCGCAGTCGATTAATATTGATGATCATTTTCTTATTTTTCACAACACCTGCGTATTGTATATAAGTCCAAATCACAAAAGTAGGAGAAACAACAAAATTAGGGAGGAGTAACAGCCACACTTACCTTTAGTTCTGGTTGTTTCAAGTGTTGGAGTACATGAATCATTTTTGGTACCTGATGTTGAACCTGAGCGATAACAACTATTGATGAATAAATGTGAATAGCAGACACATAAACCTAAGGAGGCATTACATTTTCGTTGGGATACCTTTTTCAAAAACATGAAAAGGATGAATCATGTTTTTTTCCTTCTGAAGAAATTTAATAAGGGAAAAGCTGTAGATTGAGTGACTGCATAGTAAAAAATAATTAATTAATAAAAATGTATTGTAGACACATAGAGTAAAAAAAAAACACTACAACTTCAGTAGATTAATATTAGTGATTGTTTTCTTATTCTTCATAACCCCTGCATATAGCGAATAAGTCTAACCAACAAAAGTAGAAGAAACAGTCAAATCAGTAAGGACTAATGGTCAGACGTACCTATAGTGCTCGCTTTATCAAGTGCTAGACATCATCAGACACGTCGGACACGAACTTGCTCATATGAGCTCTAGGGTTAGCTACTATTGCCGGGGCATACTTAGATAGCTTAGTGAACTTCAGAGCATAGTCCTTCACGCTCATGTCATCCTATCACAGATTGATGAACTCTTGGACCTTGGCTTCTCTATGCTCTAGTGGGAAGAACCGGTTCAGAAATGCAGTCTTGAAAAGATCCCACATCACTGATCCTGCATTGGCACAACGAGATTCCTTCCACTGCTGGTACCAAGTATAAGCTACACCTTTCAGCTGATAGACAGCTAAGTCTGCACTCTCTACTGGGGTGACACCCATAAGGTCTGTCACCTTCTGAATATCTTCTAGGAACTCTTGGGGATCCTTTCTGACTTGGACATATGAAATTCTAGAGGGTTCATCCGAGTGAAGTCTCAGATTCTGGCTGCAGCAGTATTGACCTGAGGCGGGGCTGGAGACGCAACCTGATAGTTGACCTAGGCGGTCATGGCCTGAGCAAGTAATTGAAAGGTAGCCCTGAATTCGGCATACATAACCTGCTCATTCAATGGGTCTACTGGAGCTGCTGGTGCTGGCTGATTCCTAGCGTTTGCTCTTCTGGGAGGCATTTTTCTAAAATGCGAAGAGCATGAGTTAGAATATAGGAGAATTTACATAGATTTTATACTCTATAGCATGAACTGAAAAAGAAAGAAGGGAAGTTATTCTTAATGATGTCTCATAGCTTCTCCCTCATAAGTATGGCGCGCTTCACACCCATGAAGAAGACTCTACTTGACATGGATTTTAGACACCCTAGGACACTTGAACCTGATGCTCTGATACCAAGTTTGTCACGCCCCAAAGCTACCCCCTGGACGCAACACGGTGCTTAGTGTCACAAGTGACCCCAAGCTAACCCATGGCATGTCATATCTAAGTAAAACCAGTTTAGAGATATGTGCTGTGCAGAAACTGAAGCAATTTAATATCATAAAACAAGATGAGAGCCCAACAAATCTGAAAAGGGTATAATATAAAAATATAGTTTAGTGCTGACTGAAAATAACACTAACAACTGCTGAGTCTAGTCTATGTCTGAAAGCTATCTAACTGAATGGGAGTTTCTGGGACATGCCCCCAGCTAACTCTACAAAGCTAAAACTGCAAGTAAATACTGAAGTGAAGCATATCTATCATCCCGGAACTAATGAGGACTCACCACTGAACTGCTGAGTACTAATTGGGAAAACGAACTAAGAACGGTCTGGATGCTGAGTACCTGAACCTACATCATAAAATGATGTAGCACAAGAGTGTGCATTAGTACTTTGAATGTACTGAGCATGCAAGATATATGTACCAAGTTAGCAATATAGAACTGATCATGAAAATAGATATACTGCAATATAACTGAAAACCGAACTGAATGCAATGACCAAGTATAAATCATGAAATAGCATGCTGAACTGAATACTAAACATAAATACTGGATACAAGGTCAGTGCACATGAATCTGACTGTGGGAGACACTACTAACCGACATACCCCAAGTTGAGCTGACTATGAAGCCAACCTGTAACCCTGGTTGGGAGGGTGTTCATACCTTGCCAAGGGTACGAACAAATCTGATGTGGATCCACTACTAATGTCCTCAATGTACAAGGGTGTCAAGCCTAATCTGACGGGTGACCCCTTTAGAACCTATGGTGGCACCGTAGTTTGGAACTTAGGGATTTCTGCTAAAGGTCTCGGCCTAAAACTGATGGGTGAGCCTTCATCCCTTAGTTTGCTCGGTGCTAAGTTTACTCCCAACTGAATGTGAACAACAATATACTGAAATGATGGATAGCTTAAAATACTGGAAATCAACTGAGAATGCAACATAAATATACTGGGAGATATGGCATTCGAATCCTGGTATACGAACATATAATTAGCATGTCTAGCAAACTTAATTCATGAAATACTGGAAGTACACAACTAGGTTTTCTGAACATTATACATGGAACTACACTAATTCTCAAGGAACATGTAGTCCATACCATAGTGATTGTAGAAAATGAATTACGATAAATCTCTAAGTTCTAGGAACCCTAGGTTTGACAATTCATGGAGGAAACTACAAACTAACTGGAATCTAAAGACCTAATAGGTGAAGGAACCTACTAGTGAAATCCCACATACCTGGTGAAGAAATCCACGGAGAAATCCTTGGATTTTTTGGGGCTGAACTTGGTGAAGGCCTCTGCTTGTTCTTGGGAGAAACTACGCCTCTTTTTTTTTGATTCCTTTTTGTCTAAGTCCGATGATTTTTAGGAGAATGAGGGTTTAGTTAGTTTTAGACTACTTAAAGTAGGCTTAGAGTAGTCAAAACGATGTAGCCTAGGCATTAAATTAGGTAGGAAATGTCTAGAATGTCCCTGGAATTTAATTAGAAAAGCTTCTGAAAATCGCGACCCATGAATCACGATTGGGTTCTACGACTCGTGGAAAGTTCCACGGGTTGTGGAACCCTATCGTGGTTTCCTTGTCCTGAAAACTGGCCACTGGAATGAACCCTACGAGTTGGGTTCACGACTCATGGAAACTTCCACGGGTCGTGGAACCCAATCGTGGTTCCTGTAAGAAATTCCTGGTCCTCTGAACTTTGGTTCCACGACTTGGGTTCTCGACTCGTGGAAATTTCCACGGGTCATGGAACCCACTCGTGGTTCCTGAGGACTTAAGTATAGGCTACTGGAATTGGTTTCACGACTTGGGTTCACAACTCGTGGAAACTACCACGGGTCATGGAACCAAATCATCGTTCCTGAATGTCATCTGTTACAAATATTCCACGGACAAGTTCTACGGTCCGTGGAAACTTCTACGGTCTGTAGACTTGAGTCGTAGGATTAACTTCAGAGGAGCAGTCTTCTGATCTTTGTTCCACGAGTCCAGTCTATGACTCGTGGTTCTGCCGACAGTTGAAATTTTTTATTTCTCCTGATTTTCTAAGCTAAGTCTTAGCTTGGAAGTTCTGGGGTGTTATAATATAATAGGGGGAAGGGTCCTTAAAATGTATTTGGAAATTGGGTTATTAGTCCTTTTATTCCACCAATTAAGGATCAACATCTTGCGGTTTATATTCCTGAAACCAATGCCCAGTGATCCTGCAAAGAAAGACCAAAGATTATTAGCATGATTTCCTTTACAAAATAGATTATCTACATCTTCAGGGAGGGTAGCTATATTATGGGTTTAGCAGCAATGAGAGTCAAGTGTCACCAGAATACCAAACTTGGCCACCTTAGCATTGGTCCAGAGCCTATTGTGAATGACTCTCCAAGTGAGAAAATCCATTTTAAAAGGGATGTCTTTATGCCATAAATTACTCTCCATAGGATATGGAATTCTTCTTTGTTTGAAGCATTCCAAGGCAGATCCTACCAAGAAGATTCCAGTAGAGAAAGGAGTTCAAATTGTTCTATCATGCTTGTTGTTATCAATAAGAATATTGAGATTTCCAAGCTGAAGCTTGATCTCATCTGGACGCTGGATCCGCAGGTACTCATAACTCCAACTACCACCCTTGAAAACTTCATTCAGCTTAGTCAAGTCATGGGTAGTGTCCGTATGTTCCAACGAGGATATAGGACCAAGGGGAGATCATTTATCATGCCAAAAGGCCACTTCCCCTCTCCCGACATTCCAACATATATTCTTGTCCACCTCCATGCTGATCTCATAAATGGTTTTCCAGGATTGGGAGTCCCCTCTAGCCCAAGTAGTCTCAACAAGTTGGGAGTTTGAATAATATTTTCCCTTAATGAATTTACTCCATAGAGAATTAGACGTCCTTATAGACCACCATTGTTTTGCTGTGAAGGTATCACAAGTATCCACAAGCCTTCTGAAGTTGGCTCCTCCCTCTTCATAGGGATAGCACAAATTGTTCTAAGAGATCTAATGGTTCCTCCCTCTAGTATTTTTTCCAAACCAAAAGAACCTAGTGATATATTTTTCAATATGTTCAATAGTTCCTTTGGGAGGAGTAACCGCAGCCAAGAGGTGAATATGAAGATAAAGAAGAACATTTCTAATGAGGTTAGCTCTTCATCCTGTGGACAGTATTTTAGTATACTACTCTCTAATTCTGCCAATTACCTTGTTGACAATTCTATAGAAATCAGATACTAGTTTCCTTCCAATAGTGAAGGGGAAACCTAAGTAAAGCATAGGGAAGGGTTAGTGTCTCATACCAGTCCTTGATTTGATAGTAGCAATAGTGTTAGCTTGGTCTTTTCAGCCATGGAAAAGTAACTTTTCTCTTTTTTGATCAATTGGCCAAAGGTATTTTCATAGATAATTAGAGAATCAATCACCAACTTCAGAGATCTTTTGTAAAAAAGAATGGTGTCATTAGTAAACACAAGGTGATTTAGTGCAGGACCATTAGGATTCATACATAAGCTTATATATCTAGGGTCTTCATGTAAATCACTAAGCATTTTTTACAGTAATTCTGTACTAAGAATAAAAAGAGAGGGAGATATAGGATCTCCTTATCTCAAGCCCCTTTCCGATTTAAAGAAATAATACCTGCTTCCATTGACAATAATAGAGTACCAGTTATTAGAGATATAGTTGAAAATAAGATTAATCCAAGCCTCAACAAAGCCAAGTTTTCTTATAATAGCACACAGGTAATCCCAAGAAACTCTATCGTAGGCTTAAGTCATATCGAGCTTCATAACAACATTCCCTCTCCTGTTAGGTTTTTTGATATCATGGATAATTTCTTGGGCTAAGAGGATGTTTTAAGAGATTGTCCTACCTTTCACAAAGCCACTTTGATTCCTGGAAATAATCCTGGGAAGAATAGTGGCCAATTTACTATTAAGAATCTTGGAAATGATCTTGGTTGAGCCATTACATAGGCTTATAGAATTTAGGAAGTATGGCACCATTAAAGAAAGAAGCCACTGCTTTATGGACATCATGACCAATTATGTCACAAGTTTTTTGGTAGAAGTCCCATTGAGACCATCGGGGCCCGAGGCATTATCACTATCAATCGAGAAGACACTTTTTTAACTTTATTTATCAATATCAGGTATAGCATAAAGCATGGTGTTGTCCTCATTTGTGATGCATCTGTTAAGGCGGTTCAAGGCATCATAGTTCACATTGAAATTTTCTTGGGAAAATATTTGTTTATAATACTTAACTGCCCCCTTAGCAATGTAAGCATTATCTTCTAACCATTGAGCATTATCATCCCTAATCTTCCTGAGAATATGTCTTCTTCTCTTATCTTTAATCATGTTGTGGAAGAAAGCTAAGTTTGTGTCTCCCTCTTCTAGCCATTTCACCCTGGATCTTTGTCTCATTATTGACAACTGAATCTTGAGGAACTTGGTGAATTCTGCTCTGGCTTTAGAAAGCTTGATCTGTTAGCAGTAGAATTGTACCTCACATTTAAATCTTCTAATCTTCTAATGTGAGCCCATAATTTTTTAGGCTCTTCATAGATATCACCAAAACTCTGTCTAGACCATCTTCTGAGGGTCTTGCAAGTGTTCTTGAGTTTTTAGTGAAGAGAGTACAGGGGATTTCAACATTTTCATCCCAAATATTCTAGCTAGTAGGCAAGAAGTCGAGATGCTCAGCCCAAAAATTAAGGAACTCGAAGCATTTTAATATGATGACTTACTTCATGGTTGATCTTTACCAATAATAGAGCATAATCCGAGTAGGTTCTAGACATGTGGGACACTGATGTATCATTTTGCACACAAAACCAAGGGGAATTATAGACCAATCTATCAAGTCTTTTCCATATGGTATTGGGGGGGGTCTCTATTATCAATTCTGAACTCCCTACCCCCTCTATTTTCTTCATTAGAGCATATGACATTAAAGTCGCCTATTTCACCCCAAGGTTCATAAAGGGCATTAGCAATATTTTTCAGGTTAGTCCAAAGATTATTTCTCAATAACTCTGTGCATTTGGCATAAATTACTGATAAAAAGAAGGCAGGGCCATTGTTGTGACTAACTCTTATGAGAACATGTTGTTCTTTATCTTGAATGATGTCAACATCAATGTCATTAGACGAAAGGATCCAGATCTTGTTGTTGTAGTTATGATGAGAAGAATGCATTCCCAATTTGAATTTGTTCTTATCCATTTTTATCCATTATCTTTCTATCTACAAGAGGTTCCTGTAGGAAAATAAGAGGAAGATGACCTTGAAGTTTGAGAGTTTGCAATCTTTCCAAGGATCCGTTAGATCATATTCCCATAATATTCCAGGAGATAAAACTAATCATTAAAATCATTGCAGGGGGTTTCTTTCGGCTCCTTGTTATTGCCACAAGAGCTGTTGTTGTTGAAATCGTCTCCCCTCTAGTGTTCTGGGAGTTTCTTGGGGATAGGTTGTTGACGGTACTGACATTTTGTTGATCTATCACTAGATTACATATTCTCCATATCTTTGTAGTTGCTTCTGATGTATTCATCATCAGAATTGTATTAATTTTATTCCCTTTCGACTTCTTCAATTTGTTCATCCTTTCCAGCAATATTATTCCTGTTCACGTCCAGGGGGTTTATGATAGTATCCCCTAGTGTATTCGAAGCAAAATCAAATGGATCCGGTGTAAAGTTGACCATTTCCAACCTTCTAGCACTATCATCCAGAGGTATTCTAGGGGCCTTGAGGGGGGGGGGGTTCTTATGATCATGTGACCATTGAAATTTTTTCCTACTAACAAGACGTCTTCAGGAATGGAGATCTTTTTGTAATTTTTTCCCCTTTTTTTTATTTTTCTTGTTAGTGTCAGCTTCTAGGTTTCCTTTTTGTATAAGCTCATTTTGAATTTGCATTTCAGATCCATCCATCCCAGCTGAATTCATATAATTCCTTCTCCTTACTTTCACAATAGGGTGCACGAATTGCTTGTTGTTCTTCTTCACCTTGTTTTTGTCTTGTGCAGCCTTACCCCATCTGGTGCTTCTTCGTAGGCCTTGATGTGTCTGCATTGATCCTCTTTTCTGGTAGTCTCTTCTTTGTTGTCATCATATTGAGTTGTTTCCATGTTTCTAGTTCCTTCACTATTCTAGAGGAGGTTGAATTTATTATTTCCAATGTTTCCTGTCATAGTCGTATGGATTCTGTTAGACTCTTGTTGTCCCTCCTTGCTTGGTTTATTCTCAATAGAGCCCCTTTCTCTTCCTTTTCGTTTTCCAACTTATGTCCATCCATTCTTGCTCATGGAGTTCTCCTTCATAAGTTGATCCTTGTGGGTTGACTGCCTCTTTTTACTCCTGGATCGTGTTAATTTCTGATTAGGAGCTCCTTTGGGACCATTATGATGTAGCAAGATACTTTGCCATTCTGTTGTCGTTTGTTGGATCCTGTCTCTTGGTGGTTCTCATTGATACCCTTCTCAGCCTGGTTGTCTCCTCTACTTATAGTAGCCAACTCAGGGTGTAACACCTTATAAAAGACCTCAGAGTGACCCTTGATGTTATAGTGGAAACAGTAAGCTGGGACTGATTCATATTCAATTTTTTGGACAAAGGTTTATAGGATTCCATCAGAGTTCTTGATAGAGACATTGATTTCGTTGATCAAATTTTTTGCAAGGTCTATTTCCACTCTCATTTTAGTCGTTGTTGGTCTAGTCTTAGAACTAGTAGCTTTGTCCATAATAATCGGGGTGCCAATAGGGCCAACAATTCTGCCCAAGGCATCCCATTCATAGAAATGCCATGGAAGAATTGGTAAGTTGATCCAAACAGGGGCCAAAATAGTCTCTGCCTCCAGTTTAAAAGTGGGTGTCCACTTGATAATTTTCATATTGTAGTCTTCATCAAGTCAGATGAAATCCTTAGAGTATATCGTATTGAAATGCTCTTCACAAAATGTCTTCAAATCATATGTAAGATATCAGTTAATGTCTAAACAGAAGAAAATATATCATGTGTAAGATTCAATACTCAACATTAATGTCTAAACAGAAGAAAAGATATCAGTTAGTACTATATTTATATTAAGGGCCTGTTTGGAAAGTCACCCTAGGAATTAGATTTGGTGTAATTGAGTGTAATTACATAGTTTGACATGTTTGGTTGGCCAGGTAATTACTTGGTCAACAGGTAATTGGGTGTAATTGGCAGGGGGTAATTACACTCTCCAATTCACAGGGGGGAGCTATGAATTGCTGGTAATAACATGATGTAATTACAAACTGATTATTTTCTAATTTCGTCCTTTTATTTTAATTTTAATTTTTCATTTTAATTTATTTTTTAGTTCTATAAAAAATATATTTTTTATTTTTTATATTTTATTTCTTTCTCATTTTCAAACCTTTACTTCTTGTGATTCCATGTAATTTTTCATATTATCTATTTTATATTTATTTTATGTTTTTTTTTTCATTTAGCATAATTTAGTTAGTATTCTAATTTTTAAATTAAAGTAGAATTCTTTTTTTAATAAAGTTATAGACTTAGGTTTTTCTTTTCTTTTGAATCATATTTAGATACGTTATATTGAAATTTGACATAAGAGTATTATGTTAACTTTTTTTATTTTGGATTTTGAACCTGTGTTATATTTTCAGTTCTAACTTATTTGATTTACTAGTATTGACTTGATATTTCACATTGCAAACCATTCATTGTTTAGTTAGAATTGATAGATTAACTTTTTGTTTAATATTTCAATAATTTTATGACATTATATTTATAATATTAATCTTTTTGTCAAACATGCATTTCATGATATTCTTAAAAGTCATGTACTTTAAGTTTTTATGATTAATTTAATTAAAATATACTCATTTAAAAATATAAATTAATTATTTTTTTATAATATTAGTTAAGAATATATATTTATTAATTAATATATTTTAAAATATAATATATATATATATATATATACACACACACACACACACGAACACACTCTTGTGCAACCAAACAGTACACTTGTAATTACACTGTAATTGCATTGTGACAACTAAATAGGTCGTTGTACTTACTAGGCTGTGTAATTAGTAGACTGATAATTACTACCCTAGTAATTACACCAATTCCAATTACTAGGTGGTTTTCCAAAGAGACCCTTAAGGAAAATACAACTGTCAATGTGGAATTCTTTACCACCAAAATATTTACTACAATACTGTGTAGCTTTGAAGCGTAGTTGTACAAAAAAGGTGACCACTACATTTACAAGAAATCAAATACATTTGGACACTTTCAACATTAGATAGTTTTGCAAAGAACATCACCACCACATTTACGAGAACTCAATATACATTTTGCCCTTTAGATGTACACAAAATATAAAACTTTCACTTGCTTATTCACGAATCTGGTCGTAAAAATTCAAAAGGTCGTATCCTTATTCCATGTTACATGAAGCTATGCCGTACATTATGTCAGTCATGTTCAATGTACTCATGTGAAGTCTATATTAAGTCTAAATGTCTCATATAATTCATCCCTATACGATCCTTTTTCCCTGAATCCTAGGTATTCCACTCATGTAACGATGTTGATAATGATGAATGAAAGAAAGTTATGTTTGTGGGAGGATTTCATTTTATGCATTAAAAAGGCTAAGAGGAACCATGAATCTCCTTTAAGGATGAATGATACAAAGGGGGAGATAATGTAACACTTTGTACTCCCTAACTAACGGTTGACCCACTGAAAATGAGTAATTTGATCAGAAACCCGGAGAATATGGTTGTTCTCGGGAGTTAAGGTTAACATGTTTGGTTTCGTTATAATTACACCACCACTTCTACAACGTAATAGAAAATTTAAAGCTAAATTGGGGGTGAAATTCATATCCTCAAAGTTGAGAAAAAAGTGGTTAAAGTAATGGTGTCGTGTCGCGACGTTAAATGATGCACTTTTTGGGAGGCAACCCAATTTTAATGCCTCATTTTTTCATTATTATTATTTAATTTTTAGTACTACTTTTATAATTTATTTTATTTTTTTAGAAGATGAGCATGAAAGTAATGCCATGGGAAGTATGCAAAAACAAACCAAGGGAAAGGGGCAACATCAAAAAATTTGGATTCCCCCATCATTCAGTGTGACGCGGTGCTCATAGTGGTGATTTTCATCATGATGGGTGGGGTGCTGAGATGACCTAGTAATAGCTGCTGAAACATTGCATGAACTACGTGTTGGAATGCATTAAGAATCATGTCGTGTTAGGGGATGTTTGAGTACACATGAGATGTTAATTCTTTGGTCAGTGGACTTTGAGTGAGTTTCTTTTACCCTTTTTTTATTTTTGTGTACACTCAGGACAGTACATAATTTTAAGTGTGGGGTGGAGAAATTTCTTGGGTGCTTTTCTGTAATACCCCAAAAATATCTTTGCGTTCGTGTAGATTAGTATTGCCTTATCGGACTAAATGAACTTAGTTGGCCTTAGCACTAGTTGGAAATTATCTTAAAATGATTTGTACATATATATATGTTGTGGAGGTAGCATCTCGAGGTAATTTTGTGCATGATGAGATAGCGAAGCGAGGCCAAAAGCGTGCATGAGTGCGTGCACAGTCAAGGCAGTGCACGCTATTGGGCATGTAAAGCGTCCTTCTTTGCGTGCGATCCCTGCAAACCTTCATTTAGTGCGCCCTTTGTCCTACAAAGACCCTTTAAGGGCAATTTCATCCCTCTCAATATATCCTTTCACCGAATCGATTAAAAACCTTTCTCCCCATCAGAATTTTCATACACTACTACCTCTCAAAATTCCTCTTCTCCTTCTCCAAAGCAATCGCAAGAACTTCTAGGGTTTTGGCTCAAGAATCAAGTTAAATTCCCTCTTTTATGATCACTAATCCTCCAAATGCTTAAGGTATGTTGAACAATCCTCTTCCAACTAAATCTATTATTGGTTGATTTTTAAACTATGAAAATAGTTTTATGCGAGTTTTGAATGTGGGTTGTTGATTGATTTTTGAAAGGAAGATTTGCCTAAAGTTTGCAAACCCATGCCTATGAAATTACTCTTTGGTTATGAATATCTTTGACAATTGAGATTATATTTGAAATATGAAACCTTACTTATATGAAAAGTTTGTTGGGATAGATTTAAGTCAAGAAGACATGATTCTTATTTGTAAATTATTGTATTATTTAACTCTGTGCTTTTGACGAAAACGAAAAGGATTTCTATATCCCTCTGTTTTGAAATTGTTGTTTGTAAATTATGAATTTGTCAACCTTTGAGAGATATGCTAAATGTGTTTAAATCCTTTAAAATGATAGGACTAATGAGGTATGATGTATGAAATGCTTATGGCATGAAATTTATGACTTGCAAGTCTTGGTATAATGATACCAATTTGACGGATGCCTTAAGAACAATAAATGTTCCTTAAGAATATTTTACTTATTGTTATTGAGAAGATTAAAAGATGGGCTTAAACAGAATTAGATAGTTAACTGAGAAGGTGTGAGTTCAAAAGGCTCATTACCTGAAACCTATGTTTTGTCGACGTAGGAGATGGTTCACTCCTTAATTGGACAACCATATGATTTTCCTCTACGAGAATGATTTATGTAGGCATTTATGTTGTTATATATGGAAGAATCCCAATTTATGTGACAAATATGGATTGAGGCTCAGTCGATCGAGTATTGATCGGGCCCACATAGCCCATGGTATATTATGTATTATATGTCGGTTAAACCATCTAGTTCAGAAGTAATGTTAATAATTGGCTTGATGTAATGTTTGAAATACCTGCCCTATATTTTACTTTCTATTATGAATTACGTTACATTTCTTATGACTTGCTTTATAAACTTCTTTGTCCTTTCCCTTGGATTGTATACCAGTACTTGTCGTACTGACCATCCTCGAATGTCCTCTAGACACTACATCATTTCATGATGTACGTCCCAAGACACATTCTCATGGTTTTGTGTAGCATTAGGATCATTTAGGACAACGTCAGCAAGTGGTGAGTCCTCCATCTTCTAGAAGGAAATTTAAATCCTTATTTTAGACTTTGGTCTCTGTCTTATGGTATTGTCGGGGTTATGTTCCTGCATGAACTTTTATTCTTATGTTAGAGGCTTCGTAAACCAACGTAAAGGTAGTGTAAATATTTTTGTTCCAAATACTTGGCAAGCTTTTAACTATGTTTTAGATGATGTTCTCAAAATGGATCCTTTTTCCATAAAATGCTTATTAAAATGCTCATGATAGTATGTTAAGGGATCTTCTCGGGCCTTCATTGGTTTGGATTGCCCATTATGTCCATGGTCTGGTCCTGGGTCGTGACAAACTTGGTATCAGAGCACGATTCTAGTGTCCTAGGGTGTCTATAAGTGTCACGACCCGATTTCTTAAGTCATGATGGCACCTACAATCCCCCAGTTGGCGAACAAATTCCTGTATCCCGGAATGATTAGTAATGGGCTACTACCTAATCAACACACATAATAAACAGAAGCAGAATATAAAGATAGACAAAGCAAAATCAATAACCTGAATATATACTTAATGAAACTACACCAACCCCAAGACATGATATCAATAGTACAAACGCTTCTAATAGATTACAAGTTCTAGAAGTAACAAAATGATAAGTACAACTACCTCCGAACATACAAAGAGTAACAGTACAAAAGATGAGATATGGTCAAGCCCTGGTCATCAGGCGCTCACCCTAGTCTCGAATATCCAGAAGCTGCACGAGTCTCCACGCGGTCAACGATGAAATCTCACACTAATATCTGTACCAAAATGTGCAGAAGTGTTGTATGAGCACCAATTTCTAAGCAACAGGTACCCAGTAGGCATCATCGGCCGATAAAGCACTTATAAAATATAAAAGCAATAATAAACAGAATACAAGAAGATAGTCACAGAAAAACAAGAAATAAGCACAAGGAAATCAGCATAAGAGTAATTCAATTAAGAGTACAACAGAACATGCTAGCATAGAAGATATACATACACAGATACACATGTGAACAAAGGAAGAAGGACACACCTGGGATCCTTGCAACAACAGTATATGTAAAGAGAATTTAACGAGATGAGCGGTATACCAGTAAACTAAAAAATAACGGGGAAGAAGGAAAGCAAACCAACAAACGAACTAGATATCACATACTAACAGAAACTTGCCTAACACATCAAATACCAAGATAAAAATCGACGAAATCAAATCTCAAGTCAAAGACTAGGATGGAGGTACTAACTCACCAGTATCTAAATCTGCTAATCAAGCCAGGATAAAAAAGAATCAATACCCCAAAACCGCTCAGAAAGCTACACAATCAGTATCTCAAAAATATGGGACCCACTAGCCCCTCAATAATCATAGTCCCAAGACAGGTGCCTCAACAGGCTCAAACCACTCCTCCAAACGATACCAAGGTCAATACTAGCTTTATGAAATGAAAGAAGTAATATAATCTACCTACAGTCCCACCAGATGCCCATACAATCGAAGAACACAATCAAGTGAAAACAAACCCTTCGACTGCCCATACAACCAGAGCGTACACTGAACACACAGAAAACAAGGGTGGAGTCAAAATACAAAATGCATGATACTGATATGATGTGAAGGTAACCCGTATGCTCCCCCTCCGATACCTTAAAGGCTCATTAGAGGCGGGACCTATGGAAGGACACTACACGTGTGCCACTACTACATCATACACCCCTCATCCAACACACGTATCCCAAGGCCCCAGGTCCTGGATCGACAAGATCCATAGAGGTCTACTCATCGACCGCATGCAAAAACCGTGCAATCTCGTATAGTAGCTTAATACTCAGAACCTCGTAGTATATGCCCGGAATTGAATTGTGTCTAAAAGAGTAGTAGTAATCTCAAAAGACCCTCTCAAAGGGTGACCAAAGTATAATCGGGTCTAAATTAGTGATAAAAGTCTCGATAACCCTCTCAAAGTGTGCCTAGAGAGTATCCGGGTCTAAATCAGTAATAAAAATCAAGTCTAGTGCTATGGCACCGTAAGCCTAGTATCAGTAGGAAAACCAGTGTGAAATCATCCAAATCTCATTTAATCAACATTCATACCGAAATGGGCCCCCTAGGCCATGCAAGGTTTAGAAAATTATCTATAGTAGGCCCGAAGCCAAAACAGTAGTAAAGCATGCAGGGAAAAACCTTTTCATGGATGATATGCTCGTAAACAATACAAATTAGCCCAATGTCTCACAAACAATCCTATTGGCCATACACAGGGTCAACAGCTCTACAACAGACATAACCATCCTAGAATAAAAGCTCTATGTCTGGGACTCATGGACATTCCCAAATAGCCCACCATCTATGTTCTAGAGTCAATACAAGGCTTCATAGGACCACAAAGGTAATATACAATACTACGCGAATACTATAACTAATGTATGAATTAAACGGATAGAAAAGGCGGACAAGGTCTGAGGTACCAACCTATAACAATCCACCCAAGGATACTAATTAGAGCAGTTATAGTCTATATTTGCAGAGTCTAGATAGGAGAAACCATAACCTACCTGCTCGAACTGCTCCAAGAAGCTCCAATTCATGAAAATACTACCAAAACATTATTCTACACATCAAAATGAAACTAACGACACCCGTAAGGCTATAAACGTAACCGGATCGAAATCAGGATCACAAACTGGCCCATAGGCCCCGCGACCCAAAACTAGAAATGAAAAATATCATCATGTTCCTTACAATTTCGAGAGCGCATGCTCAAAATTTGAGCAGAACGGATAACAATTGGGGAATCAAAATAGCCGACCAAGTAGGGAATTAAAGAAGGAATTTAAGGAAGAAAATCAAAATTAAAGCGAGAAATTTGCTTACCACAAGGAGAGGAATCAAGTCAACGGAGTGAATCCCTCGAAGTCACGAGCATGCAGTCCCAAAATAGCTACAAAAACCCAGACTCTCCCCAATCTTTAAGAAGTTTGACAATGGAGGTCAACAATGGGAAAAGAGCTCTTTGGGGAAGAAGAAGCTTACCAAAATAGTCAGGGGAGCAAGATTTCTTGATAATCAAATGGACTCTTCAAGATATGAACTGAATATAGAACTTGGTAGAGAGGATGCAGTGATTAGAGTTGGAAACCACAGAGAAATAAGGCTAAAAAAATGAGAAGGAAGGTTTTATAGGGGTTGGACGTAGGTAAGCGCCATCAGCGCTAAAGGAGCGTGATTGCGCTGAAGGGAGTCAGGCGTTGAGGTGCCATCACGTAGGCATGCGGGCGTGCACTAGAGTGCCATCGCATTGGCATAGCACCATCGGCGCTGATGGCACGTGCAGGCTAGCGCGATCGCACTGTCTTGGTGCCATTGGCGCTGAAGGCCCGGCCCGCAACAAAATCCAACAAAAACCCAAACTTCAACAGGGCATTCTAGGCACAATCGAAATTCGATATTCAAAAACCAATAATGCTATTGAAGTGGAAACGACGTTCCGTACTCAAAGGAATTGATAAAACTTCCATACGAGGTTGTTTTGGAGGAATGTTGACCCATGTCAACACTAGCTAAAACAAACTGAACATCCAAAATGAGCCCGGCTCACCCAGGACCTGAACCATTGGTTCCTCTAGCCTAAACTCAATATTTTAGAGCTAACAACGCTGACAAAATTTCCATTCGAGGCCGTCTTCTCCAAATATTGACCAAAGTCAACCCAACAAGCCTAACTGGCTTGAAAACATAGAACGAGAGAGAATTCCAAGCTGAATAGCTCCCGGATCCTAACCAAAGGTCCAACCAGACCAAAGTCCATGCTCCAGAGCCAATAGATATGTCAGAATTTGATTCCGAGCATGATAGCTAAGAATGTTGACTAAAGTCAATGATTTCCAAAGTTTAAAGCTTTAAAATAATGAAATATCCATAAAGGCCAAATAGATGGCCCAGGCACCGAACTATCGATCCCAGCAAGTCATAAATGACTTATGGCCGCTACTGGAAAGCTCAAAGAGTACAAGAAAGGTGAAGACACGAGAATGACCGGAAGGGTCATTACATCATCCACTACTAAAAAGGACTTTCGTCCCTAAAAGTAAACAAGGAAGGGAAGAGCAGAAGCTTAACACTACGGGTCCAAAGCCTGCACTACTCTCTCGGATGTCCCAAGTGGCCTCCTCGACCGGAAAGCACCCAACTGAACAAAACCATGAAAAGCTACCAAGCCCAACTCCTTACTAGCCAAGCTAGCTTTCAAACTTAACCTCCAAAACTCCAAGGGTCTACCAACCCAAAATGAACCTCTAGAATCTCAACCAAAAGCGCCGACATAACACCAAAATCTAAGAACCAAGGCAATCACCACACAACACTCGAATCCTCGAAACCACAACCAAGTTCACCAAGGAATCCATTAACCTAAATACTCAAACTCATGAACTCGCTAATTTACAAAAACCTTTTATTCTTAACCAACTCTTGTTGCACCATAATCATGAAACTTCCTATAAGTCGAACACTTGAGCCACTCTTGATATATCACAAATCCACTGGGGATCTATAGTTCTTGCAACACTCAACCATGAACGAAGTCACCTTTACATAAACTCTATCAAAGTCAAGCCATAGTCTACTAGCCCTTGCCATCATAGATAACAACCCATAACATATCCTTGAAAACTGGAGTTACCTGCCTCGACTGACCATCAATCAATTAATGAACACTTTTGCTAATATCAGACTCACTAACGAAACCCAACAGGACAACCCATATCAACTCGACTAAATCTTTCACACTAGGGTTAGGAAAAGCATGAATGAATGCCCTGTGTTGATGGAGAACCTTCTAACTATAGAGAGAACCCAACCTCGATGTACCATGCTAAGTCTGAACTGACTGGATGCGAATGAACCAGGGAAGCCTACCCAAATAACCCAAATCAAAGCCAAGACCCTGCAATGAGTGTGGTAAGCCTACAATGAAATGCGTAATAAATAATCAAGCTCCAAGCTTTAAGAAGTACCACTACTACTCCTAATACTCGAACACCCTTTGGATTTGACATGGCCTCACTAACCTCACCTCTGAAAGAAACCCACCATACCGTGAATATAAATTCAAGACATCCCATAGGCAAAGGAAAGGATGCCTGAAGTCCAAGGTCTCCATTTAGCTATAAAAATTTGCATAGCCTATCAACACCTCTCTCTCGTTAGAGTCAACCGCTCTGCGGCATCAGCATAGAAAACCACCAGCTCTGAAGCATGCAACATACCAAACTTCTAGTCCATACTGGACAAGTCTAACCAATACTGGATTACCACATAAGGACAATCCCTTGAAGAAGCAAATAAATAAACTTTCAAACCCTCGGAATGCAAAGGTGACCACCAACCTCAAAGTATCATTAGAACCCATAATAGCCTTGCTAGTCTCAACCCATATAATCAGATCACATATAATACACTACTGCTGAATCTCAAAGTTATGCCACTGAGTTTGTCCAACCATAGTAGAAGGAACCTCGTACAATCTAGAACACCGCTTAAATCTGAAATTTCCAACCTAGATCAAAGGTTAGCCAAGGACTAGGTGTCCAAGGCCAACTGTCGCTCCATAACTAAAATATGGAAGCTAAGTTATCCGAACTCATTGCCTTCTAACTCAAGAAGCTACAACCAAAAAGAACCATCCACGAACCATTAGGATTAGTTTTTTAGCCCACGATTCTGAAACTCAATACTAGTTGGCAACCAATACCTCTATCGAACCTCTGTATAGACCCGTACACTGTCGACAAACACTTAGGAACTGGAGTCAGCTAAACTCTGAACATACCGTTTTCCCAAACCATAACTGCTACTGAAACCTCAAACCAATCGAAGGGAAAGAAAGCCATTGCAAATTGAAATTTGGTCGAAGCGAGTCACCAACACCCAAGCCAAAGCAAACTCTCGATTGTCACCTCAGCTAGCTACTAGAACACATAAGCAGGGACAAAGAGTCATCTCTTTCCTTTGCAAACCCAACCAAATCCTTTCCAAGGAAACATCGTGCCTTACAGGCTCCTTCTCAAATATAACCCGGAGTTATTCCATTAGCTCCCATAAGTTATACCAGTAACACTTGATACGACAGAATAAGGGTAGGCCGAGTGCCCAACTTAACCAAAATGCTATAGTCACATCTCACCCACAATACTATAGTCAATGCTTAGCCAAAATTCTATAGTAGAAATGTAACACCCCAGAACTTCCAAGCCCCGACTTAGCTCAGAAAATTAGGAGAAATAAAAATTTTCAACTGTCGACAGAACCATGAGTCGTGGAACAGTCCATGAGTCATGGACTGGACTCGTGGAAAAACGATTAGAGGACTGCTCCTGTGAAGTTCATCCCACCACTCAAGTATACGGACCGTAGAAGTTTCCATGGACCATAGAACTTGTCCGTGGAATCTTTGTAACAGATGACCTTCAGGAACCACGATTGGGTTCCACGACCCGTGGTAATTTCCACGAGTCGTGAACTCAAGTCGTGAAACCAATTCCAGTAGCCTATACTTAAGTACTCAGGAACCACAAGTGGGTTCCATGACCCGTGGAAGTTTCCACGAGTCATAAACCCAAGTCGTGGAACCAAAGTTCAGAGGACCAGGAATTTTTTACAAGAACCACGAGTGGGTTCCACGACCCATGGAAGTTTCCACGACCCGTGAACCCAACTCATAGGGTTCATTCTAGTTGCAAGTTTTTAGGATCGAGAAACCACGATAGGGTTCTGTCATGACCCAATTCCTCGGTCATGATGGCACCTACAACCCCCGGTAGGTGAACCAATCTCCGTAGCCCAGAACAGTTAGCAATGGGCTACTATCTAACAAATAAGGGAACAAGACGAAGAGAACAGATAAAAGGAATATAAATATATACATATGCGGAAACTAAACTAAACCCCAAGACCTGGTATCATAGTACGGAGCCAAACTACATACATGGAGTGCAAATAAACCAAAACTATATATACAGATGTCTCTGAATGGTAATAGAGTAAATGAAGCAAAAGATAAACTAAAGCTAAGCTCCGATCGCCAAGAGCTCACCCTCAGTCTGAAGTAGTCCCCAACAGATCTCCAAGCACGAATCACAACGATCTAACGACGATGGCCCACGCTAGGATCTGCACCCAAAGATGCAGGGGGTAGGGGTGAGCACCAAATGCGAAGCATAAGGTACGGTACCCAGTAGGTATCATAGGCCGACTGGGCACATATAAGATAAAAGCGCAGTAATAGACAGAATAGAAGCAAGCAGTCACAGAAATCAACGAATGGTACACAGGAACTAGCCCAGAGGGTAATCAACAGAACCACATGTGAGGCTAGTAAGCAGAATATACACACCATAGGCATAGGTGAAAGTAAGAAAGAACGCACCTGGGGTCCTTGCAACAACAGTGTATACAAAATAAGTTTACAAAATGGACGGTATACCGGTAACCTCAAGTGTAAGAAGAAGAGAGAAGAGTAATGATAGACATGCTTAGAGACATGAATCAAGCCCAACTAATCATATCAATCTCAATCCAGCAACTAACAGTCTAGCAGTAACCAATTTCATACTTAACCGTAACAGGGAACAATTCTGTAAGTAAATAACAAAAGTCTACCTACAGTCCCCCGGCCGCCCATACAACCGAGGAACACAAACAAGTGAAAACAAACCCTCCGGCATCCCATACTACCGGAGCGTACAATCAACAAATAACAAACAAGGGTGGAGCCTCAAACAATGAATGATATGATGCATGAAGATCTCAAGTGAAATGGTATCTCTGTATGTACCTCCTCCGGCGCCGATCCGGCCCAGCAGGTAGGTTCCATGGAAAGACACTGCCCGTATACCTATACTCCACCGTATACCCCTCCTCCGGCACACGCAGCCCGAAAGCCCCTGGCCCGGATGGCAAGGTCCATGGAGGTCCCAGACCCCATACTAAAACTCAGTATCAAAACATGTCGTCCGGAAGCAAGTCCGGTATCAAGGTAGAGACCCAGTCTCGAATATGCATGCCCAGACCCTGTCCAGGACTAAAGTAGTAGGAAAATATCTCAAAAACTCCTCCAAGGGTGCCCGGGCATAACCGGGTCTAAACAGTAAAAGTCATCTCAGGTGCTCGGTCCGACCGAGGCTAAAATCATCTCAAGTAGCAAGAAAACTCAACTAGCACCCCGGCCCTGCCGAGTCTAGCGTGAATCGTAAAACTGGTGATTTAAAACATAATTTTACTTTCTTTTATCCAGGAACATTCACAAGTTAAATCAACCATTTCCAAATCATTTCCATAAAAAACAGGCCCCCAGGGCAATGCAAGATTTAGAAAATAGCGCCAGTAGGCCCGAAGCCAAAACCATAGTAAAACATGGATAAAACCTCTTTATATGCATGGAAATGGTATGATCACACACAATAGCTGCCCAGCAGCTCACAATCAACCTATCGACCCTGCACAGGCCCACAACTACTCAGCAAGCATAACCAGCCTAGAAGGATAATTCTATGTCCGGGACTCGCGGACATTCCCAAAATCCCACCTTTTGTGTTCCAGAGTCAACAAGGCCTCACAGGACCACAAGGGTAAATAAAATATATCGGCAAATACTACAAGCAATGGAGGAACAAAAGTAGGCGGACATGAATAAAACGGTCAAGGTCTATGGTACCAACCTAATAAACCAACCCAAGGATGCCCATTAATAAAATTTTATCCTATATATGCGGAGTCTAGGGAAAATAAACCGTAACCTACCTGTCGTCCGATGACAAGCTGCTAGAACGATGATGTTCATGCTCGAACCACTCCGAGAAACTCTGAAATGAAATCAAACTCGAAATTAGGCTTGAATAACTTGACGTAGATAATCGATTTTCTTTTCGGTGATCCAATAAATTATCAAGATCTTGCTTATTGGATTCAACCTTTAATGTGACAAGTGAATGATGAATTGTGGTAATTTTGCACCAACAGTACGTTCCACGAAGTATTCTAAAAGTTGGCAGCAATTTAACATTGAAATTGGTTTCAAATGATTTAAGTGAATAGGCACACTTAACATTGAAATTTGTTAGGCAGCCTACCACAATGTGTGTCCCTCCCCTCAACTTCCACGTGGAAGTGGGGGTTGTTTAACATCTCAATGCCTACTCCGTTATATAAATATTCGTGTATTGCATAAATTCGTGGTATAATAAATATAATTTTTGCCAAATTCAACTTTTAAATAAAATATTTTCAAATACACGCGATGTTAATAAAATTCTTAAATTAAGTTTGCAACTCACCATCGCACGATTTTGATACTCAAGAACTCTCTCAGAATCCTCCCTTATGTTTTCTCACTGTTACGGAACTGAAATGGCATTTAAAAATGTGAAGTTGAGGCTTAAATCGAGTTTAACCCGACCCGGTTAGCGACCCGGTTCGCAACCCGTTTTCTGCCAGACAGTCCGCGGTAAAACAGTCATAACTTTTTACTCCGCGATCAGTTGGATGTGAGGTTTTATGCGTTGGAAACTAGACTCGTAGACCTTTGATTTGGTATTTTGGGGGACTTCTAAATCTTTATATATTGGGAGAAAAGCTCCGAGACATTTTACCCAAAGTTCAGGAAATTTGTTAAAGATCTTACGATTACTTTTGCCGACTTGCTTGGCTTCAAAACTTATAATGTGACCAAATAAATGGACCCAACACCGAAATACCGGTCCTGACGAGCCTTAAGTGACTTGGGGCCACTACAAACAAGCTCTAACGGTTCAAGGAAAATGTATACGTGGAAATAACCGGAAGGGTCATTATATCATCCACTACTAAAAAGGACTTTCGTCCTCGAAAGTCAAGGTCAAGGGGGTACCTGAAGGCTAAAATAGCTACGGATATTCGGCCCGCATATCTCTCTCGGTCACCCAGGTAGCCTCCTTGACTGGACGGTGCCTCCACTGAACCTTAACAACCAAGATCTCTCGAGACCTCAATCTCCTGACATCTCTTGCCAAAATAGCTGCCGGTTCCTCAACAAAGGCTAAACCCTCACCCAACTGAACTGAATCCCACTGTAACACATGAGACTCATCTGGGACATAGCGACGCAACATCGAAACATGAAATACAGGATGTATAGCTGAAAACATCGGAGGCAAGGCTAGCTGATAGGCAACGCTACCAACCCTCTGCAGATTCTCAAACAGCCCAATGTACCTGGGGCTAAGCTTGCCCCACCTACCAAATCTCATCACGCCCTTCATGGGCGATACACGGAGAAACACCAAGTCACCGACACTAAACTCCAAGGCACGAAGCCTACGATCAGCATAACTCTTCTGCCTGCTCTGAGCCGCCCGAAGTCTGTCCTGAATCACTCGGACTCGGTCTAAGGAATCTGGAAGCAAATCTGTGCTCTGTGGCCCAGAACTAAAACCATCAAACCAACCTACCGGTGATCTGCAACGCCTGCCATACAAAGCCTCAAAAGGTGCCATGCCGATACTCGAATGGAAGTTGTTATTATAAGCAAACTCTGCCAAGGGAACAAACTGATCCCAAGAACCTCCAAAGTCAAGAACACAAGCTCGAAGCATGTCCTCCAAAATCTGAATGGTCCTCTCGGACTGGCCATCTGTCTGAGGGTGGAAAGCGGTACTAAGATGAACCTCTGTACCCAAATCTCGTTGAATAGCCCTCCAGAACAGAGATGTGAACTGAGTGCTGCGGTCTAAAATGATAGAAGCTGGGACCCCATGCAACCGAACAATCTCACGAAGGTAGATCTGAGCTAACCTCTCTGCACCATAAGAAGTATGAACCGGCAAGAAATGTGCTGACTTAGTCAGCCTATCAACAATCACCCATATGGAATCAAACCTCTGAGAAGTACGAGTTAAACCAACAACGAAGTCCATAGTAATCCCTTCCCACTTCCACTCAGGAATGGGAAGTCGCTGCATCAAACCACCAGGTCTCATGTGCTCAAACTTAATCTGCTGACAGTTCAAGCACCGAGATACGAAATCCGCTATATCCCGCTTCATACCACTCCACCAGTAAAGCTGCCTCAAGTCTCTATACATCTTTGCTGTGCCAGGGTGAATGGAGTATCTAGTACAATGTGCCTCGTGAAGTATCAACTGCATCAAATCACTAATCCTCGGAACACAAAGGCGACTATCAAACCTCAGAACCCCATCTGAATCTAGAGTAACCTGGCTGGTCTCACCCTGAACAACCCGATCACGAAGGTCACACAACTGCTGATCCTCAAACTGATGGCTCTGAATCTGATCAATCAAAGTAGAACGAACCTCAACACTGGCGAGAACTCTGCTAGGATCCGACAAGTCAAGCCTAACCAAATGGTTAGCCAAGGACTGGATGTCCAAGGCCAATGGTCGCTCTGAAACTGAAAGAGAAGCTAGGCTACCCATACTCACTACCTTCCGGCTCAAGGCATCTGCTACCACGTTTGCCTTGCCCGGATGATACAGAATGGTGAAGTCATAGTCCTCAGTAACTCGACCCATCACCTCTGTCTCGAGTTCAACTCTCGCTGACTCGTGATATACTGAAGACTACGGTGATCGGTGAAGATCTCACAGTGAACTCCATATAGGTAATTCCTCTAGATCTTGAGCGCGAAAACTACCACCGCCAACTCTAAGTCATGAGTGGGGTAGTTGCGCTCGTGAACCTTCAGCTGCCTCGACGTATATGCTATTACTCGACCCTGCTGCATCAACACACAACCAAGACCAACCCCAGAAGCATCACAATACACGGAGAAGCTCTGACCCTCAACCAGCAAAGTCAAAACTGGAGCTGAAGTCAATAAGGCCTTAAGCCTCTGGAAGCTATCCTCACACTGATCGGACCACTGAAATGGGATGTCCTTCCTAGTCAGCATAGTCAAGGGTGCTGCTAAGGAAGAAAATCCCTCAACGAACCGTGTGTAGTAACCTGCTAACCTAATAAAGCTGCGAACCTCAGTAACAGTAGTAGGTCTAGGCCACTCACAAACCGCTGAATTCTTTCCCGGATCAACCCTAATCCCATCCTTAGACACCACGTGCCCTAGGAATGCAACTGACTCAAGCCAAAACTCGCACTTTGAGAACTTGGCATAAAGCCGATGATCTCTCAAAGTCTGGAGTATAACCCTCAAGTGCGGCTCATGCTCATCTCTACTATGCGAGTATACCAAGATGTCGTCTATAAAAACTATCACAAATGAGTCCAAATACGGGCCAAGAACCCTGTGCATCAAGTTCATAAAGGCTGCGGGGGCATTAGTCAACCCAAAAGACATCACCAGGAACTCATAATGGCCATAACGTGTCCTGAATGCTGTCTTAGGGATGTCCACCGCCCTAATCCTCAACTGATGGTTGATAACGCCCAAACTACACCTCTAATTAAAGAAGCGTAAGCGGTCATAGTCAAATATAGAACCCAACAAAGGTTGGGGTCGAATCCCATAGAGAATATGGTGAAGATTAAGCCTTTAGTGAAGTATGTGACTAGTCGTCAATAGTTTCCGGTAAATAGGGGGGGTTTTGTGTAAACAATGCGTAAACAAAACGAACAATTAACGTATGAATGATAATCAATAGGAGAATGAACTAGGGAAGTGTTTACCATGGCGTTAGTAACAATGTCGATTCTAGGCTTAATCGGGTTCTTTTTATATGCGTGTCACGATGTGATTGAAGTAATGGTATCGTCTAAACGTTTCTCAACCAAATAGACAAATTTTCTTTTCTATTCTCTCGACCTCGAAAAGATGTGCTTTTTAGATTTCAATCCTAAACATCAAGTAGATTAATCTAGTTACAACATTAATCATTAGACGAGAGTTAGTAGTCTCGAATCCTTGTTGTTAATCAAGTTTCCCGGTTTTAATCTCTTTACTCAAGCAAACTTAAACCTAGGCATGTTCTAATGTTTGCAACCACTAGAAAACGTTAACTAATGAATGATTAACAACGTGACAATACATATATTGAACCCAACGCTACCCGAAATCTATCTCGCTACGTTTGCCATGGCTCCCACAACCCTAGTTGTGGGAGGTTTAGTTAATCATGCTATCAAGAAAAGAGAAGAGAATTGTATTCATAATAAAGAGAATGGATTCTTACAATATAGTGAAAACAATCTTCAATTATCCAAGAACAAGAAAAACCAAGATCCCAAGAACGATTCAAGAACAAGCTTGAGGAGAAGGAAACCGTGTGTAGCGCGTTTCCTCTCTCAAGAATCGCTCAAAAACTCCTAAAACTATTGGGAGAACTATTGTATAGTGAATGAATAATTAAAATAAAACTAACATAGGGTATTTATAGGAGTCTAGGAAACCAATCCCAAAAACGCTCGGATTTCGCATCGCGGACTGCCTAAGTGTGACGGCCAGGCTGACGGACCGTCACAGGGTTGACGGACCGTCGCCTGGACCGTCACCCTTAGGCAGTGGACTGCCTCACTTGCTGCCTTGGTGTGACGGTTTGGGTGATAGACCGTCACACACTTGACGGACCGTCACCTGAACCGTCACTCTTATGCAGAATACTCTTTTTCGCGTATTTCCTTCCGTTTCCATGTTTGTCTCCATTTCCTACAAATATAACATAAAAACATCAAAAATGACGACGGTTGCTTAAAAACGTACGATTGTTCTTAGTTAAAAGGAGTCAAAAGTGCCGTAAAATGGCGGCACATCAACACCCTCAACTTAAAACGTTCGCTTGTCCTCAAGCAACATGACATAAACAAAAAACAATACGATGACTCAACTAAGAAAACAAACTCGTGTCTATAGCAACTCATGGTCATTCAAACTCATCTTCAATTTTAAATCAAGCTCCCTTATAGCACATAAATGTATGAAACGCTAACTTGCAAGGATCCAAACATGTCATTCCGATATGATAGAATATTATGCATACACACGCGCAGCTATCCTAACAATCAATAGACAATACAAACATCTTGGTGCCCTCACCACAAAGAAATCCCACACACAAGATTTGGGACTAGGTAAGCGCTCACACTCACAAACGATTTCAAACAATGCACATGCGATGCCATAGGCTTGCCTTTACTATTCTATTTCAGATTTTCAGAAAGCCACTCAGGATCACTACAGGACTTGTTTTGGCTTGTAATGAGGCTTCGGGTGCAGGTAGGATACGTTTGGGGAATAGTGACTAAACCCTCCTTGGAATCACCGACCTACTATTTCCACTTAACTTTACTTCGTCCATCCTTATTCACCTTTTTATTTCCTTCTTTCTAGCTACAGGTGCGGCCTCTTTACAATTCTTTTTATTACTTTTTCGATCTTTTTCATCTCTATTTTTTTTTCTTTTCTTAGGCACATACCCGAATTTTCACTCTATTCACAACCAATCTTTACTATCCTCTTCTTCTTGTCATTCACCTCTATAGTAGCCACCCTCAACTTAGGCTGATTGCCTGGGTTGAGGTGCACAATGTCCATGGAAGGACCAGGGCCAAAACAGGGTTTACCTCTATAGTAGCCACCCTCAACTTAGGTTGTTTGCCTGGTTTGAGGTGCACGATGTCCAAGGAAGGACCAGGGCCAAAATAGGGATTCAAAGTTAAACAGGAATGATGGTGACAGGTTATTGAAAGAACAAGGTCAATTATGGCTCAAACAGGGATCAAAGGGGTTATTTATATTTGGACGGTCTTTTAGGTTAAGTGGACTGCACACAAAAAGGGCCTGTGATCCTTTCCTAAGCAACCAAACTTCAAACTTAACAAAATAGACCGAGCAAATTCTAGATGCATGCACAGAGTAAGAATTTATACAAAATACGCTCACACACTCTTGGCACCAAGAAACTATACCACTACCAACTATCAAACAGCCGCTCGGCTTAAGCATACTCATTCTAATCATGATCACACAATGACATCCAAAGATCCAGACAGTCAATCGTTTCAACATAAGTGCACAACCAGAAAAATTTTAAGGGGCCTCTTTTTAGTTCACAAAAACACCATTTATCACTATAGACACTAAAAAAAAATTTAAACTAAAAACCTAAACATGCCGGTTCTACTAGATAGCACACCGGAGGGAAAAGAAACACGGCAACAAAAACCCTCGGTGGTGACTCACAGGTTTCCCCACACCCTCAACTTAGACTCCTGCATTGTTGATAACGCCCCAATGCATACATACAAAAACTAAAAACTGTGAGAATTAGGAATACCTGTGAAGTCGATATGACTCAGATTCTGGAATGATGTTGGAGACCGCCAGGGTCTCCAAAACAAGAGAACTCGATGGAGTGTGTGCACGCGACAACCTCATGTTGCGTTTCAGCTTCTTCCTTCATTGGTTCCACAGCTAGTCGCGACAACTTCTTCGCTCTTTCTTTGCAGATTCTCTTGCGGTGTTTTCATTTTCTTGATTTATTTTCACCGCTTTCTTTCACCTGCTCGTTCATTTGCGATCGCGAATTTACTCTCATAACCGCTCGGGTTTCAACACAACCCTTCTCTTCAAGATACACATCCGCAGGGACTTCCTCAATAGCATTGATGACCGCGACCACCCTCATCTCACTTGGTTGCTTCATCAATTTGGACACATCGAACTTGACCACTTCATTATTTCATCGGAAGGTCAGTTCATTTCTCTCCATGTCGACCAATGCTCTTGCTGTGGCTAGCAATGGTCGTCCCAAGATTATGGGAACTTCAAAATCCACTTCAAAATCCAAGATCACAAAGTCGGCCGGGAATATAAGCTTACCGATCTTTACTAGCACATCAGACAATATTCCCACAGGTCTCTTCATTGAGCGGTCAGCCATCATCACTCTTATGGACGTTGGTTTAGGAGCTCCCAAACCCAGTTGTTTATAGACGGCTAGCGGCATCAAGTTCATGCTAGCACCTAGATTACACAAGGCTTTCCCGAAGTTGAGCTTCCCAACAGTGCAGGGAACAGTGAAAGCGCCTGGATCTTCCTTCTTTTCGACTAAGGACCTTGAAGAAATAGCGCTGCAGTGGTGGAGGTTATCTTTCGGTTCAAAACTTACCGACCTCTTCTTTGTAATCAAGTCCTTCATGAACTTGGCATAATCGGGCATTTGTTCCAGCGCTTCCACCAATGGTATGTTTATTGAAATCTGCTTCAGCATGGTCATGAAGTTCAGGAACTTACCATCATCAGCTTTCTTCTTCAAACGCTGTGGGAAAGGAAGTGGTGGTCGAGGCATCATAGTTGGAGGCTTTTCAGCTTCCTTGCTTTTCTCCGCGGGCTTTGGAGTTTCCTCCTCTACCGCCTCTTCATCATCCGCAACATCACCTTGAGTCTGAATTACCGGATGTGATTCCGGTAATATTTTACCGCTTCTTGTGGTGATCGCCATACAGCTAGTGTCATTCCTCGGATGAGTCGTGTCACTCGGCAAGGTACCTGTCTTCCTTTGGTTCAGAGATGCCGAGATTTGCCCTACTTGCTGCTCCAGCTGCTTGATCGCGGTGGAATGTGACTCTACTACCTGACTCAACGTTGATAACTCAGTCCTCATCTCCTTTACCCCAGAGTCAGTCGATTCCACCTTCAGCAGCATCTTTGCCATCATGCTCTCTAATTTCGACGTCCCTGTCTCAGTGCTAGCTCTATCCCGATTACCAGGTGGAACATACAACCCACCTTTATCAGTGTGGTTCCTCCAGTTTCCTTGGTCGCGATCTCTGTAGTCGGTTTTCTCATAGTGGTTGTCTCTCTGATAGTTCCGACCTTGGTTTCCTTGGCCATTGGCCTGGAAACCCCCCAAGTAATTCGCTTCCTCAGTTTCCAACTCTGCTGCTCAACCTTGGGAACCCACAGCTTTTACCTTCTCCATACCTCCTGAGAACAAGTGCTTGGTCAGTAGGTCCAACTGCATTTTCAGATGCGCCATGTCTTGGTCGCGCTCCTCCTCTTTTCTGCGCTGCTCAGCTGACACACCAACTACATACGTACTAGCTGCTACCTCTGAATCTCGTGTGTGCCAGGCCCTGTTGGTTTTGGTGAGCCTGTCCAAAGTAGTTGTGGCCTCAACAAAGGTAAGACCCATGAATGCACCACCTGCTGCGTTGTCTAACGTCGACTTGGTAGCCGAATTCAGTGCCCGGTAGAACGTCTGCATCAAAAAGTTATTGGTCAACTGATGGTTCGGGCATTGTGTTATCTTCTTTTTGAATCGCAACCAAGTCTCGTGCAGTGCTTCGTGCGGTTGCTGCCTAAAGTTGCTAATCTCGTCCCTCAACTGTATCATCTGAGAGGGAGGAAAGAACCTTTCTAGGAAAGCTCCTCTCAACTCTCCCCACGTTGCAATAGAGTCGGGGGTCAGCTCTGTCAACCATAATGCTGCCTCATCAGACAGAGACAACGGAAACAACCTGAGCCTAATCGCTGTCTGACTCACGCCCGGTAGTTCAAACGACTTGCATATGCCCACGAAATTCATTAGGTGCTGGTTTGGATCCTCCCCAGCGACACCTCGAAACACTCCTCTCAAGTTCAACAGCTGGATCATCGTGCTAGTGATGTTGAACTTGGCTCCGGGCGGTAGCGGTGGAACAACAATGGCGTCCGTAGCGCCAGCTCCATCTAAGTCGAGATCTTCATCATTCCGTGCGATCTCATCCTGCAGACCACCAGCATTCAAATTTTGTTGGGCCTGCAGTTCTGCAGCGATCCTCGCTGCCTCTAGTTGTGCGGCCATATTCCGCCTCAATGTTCTAGCAAGCTCGGGGTCGTAAGGTAAAATTTGTTCCCCCGAACTTTGGGTACTTGTCATGCACAACTGTGTACCCTGTCAAAGACAAAAACAACAAATAAACGTAAAGCAGGAAATTATGACTAAGAGTCAAATAAACACACCAGACTTAATTAACAACCGTATTCCCCGGCAACGGTGCCACTTTTTGATAACGCCCAAACTATACCTCTAATTAAAGAAGCGTAAGCGGTCGTAGTCAAATATAGAACCCAACAGAGGTTGGGGTCGATCCCACAGAGAATATGGTGAGAATTAAGTCATTAGTGAATTAAGTGACTAGTTGTCAATAGTTTCTGGTAAATAGGGGGGTTTTTTTGTAAACAATGCGTAAACAAAACGAACAATTAACGTATAAATGATAATCAATAGGAGAATGAACTAGGGAAGTGTTTACCATGGCGTTAGTAACAATGTCAATTCTAGGCTTAATCGGGTTCTTTTTATATGAATGTCACGATGTGATTGAAGTAATGGTATCGTCTAAACATTTCTCAACCAAATAGACAAATTTCCTTTTCTATTTTCTCGACCTCGAAAAGATGTGCTTTTTAGATTTCAATCCTAAACATCAAGTAGATTAATCTAGTTACAACATTAATCATTAGACGAGAGTTAGTAGTCTCGAATCCTTGTTGTTAATCAAGTTTCCCGGTTTTAATCTCTTTACTCAAGTAAACTTAAACCTAGGCATGTTCTAATGTTTGCAACTACTAGAAAACATTAAATAATGAATGATTAACAACGTGACAATACATATATTGAACCCAACGCTACTCGAAATCTATATCGCTACGTTTGCCATGGCTCCCACAACCCTAGTTATGGGAGGTTTAGTTAATCATGCTATAAAGAAAAGAGAAGAGAATTGTATTCATAATAAAGAGAATGGATTCTTACAATATAGTGAAAACAATCTTCAATTATCCAAGAACAAGAAAAACCAAGATCCCAAGAACGATTCAAGAACAAGCTTGAGGAGAAGAAAACCGTGTGTAGCGCGTTTCCTCTCTCAAGAATCGCTCAAAAACTCCTAAAACTATTGGGAGAACTATTGTATATTCAATGAATAATTAAAATAAAACTAACATAGGGTATTTATAGGAGTCTAGGAAACCAATCCCAAAAACGCTCGAATTCCGCATCGCGGACTGCCTAAGTGTGACGGCCAGGCTGACGGACCGTCACAGGGTTGATGGACCGTCGCCTGGACCATCACCCTTAGGCAGTGGACTGCCTCACTTGCTGCCTTGGTGTGACGGTTTGGGTGACGGACCGTCACACCCTTGACGGACCGTCACTTGAACCGTCACTCTTATCCAGAATGCTCTTTTTCGCGTATTTCCTTCCGTTTCCATGTTTGTCTCCATTTCCTACAAATATAACATAAAAACATCAAAAACGACGACGGTTGCTTGAAAACGTACGATTGTTCTTAGTTAAAAGGAGTCGAAAGTGCCGTAAAATGGCGGCACATCAGAAGTCAACGCTAGTCAACACCACCATAGCAGTTACTTCTGCTACAGCGGGGTCGTTATAGCGGTGTACGGACTGCTATAGCGAAATAAGTCAGGGTAAATGCAAAAACTTCCCCAAAAACATTCAAAATTTCTCAAGAACGTTTTGGAGAAGAACCTAGGCGAAATAAGGCAATTTTCAGTGATTTTCTACCAAACTCCATCGAAAAGGTAAGGTTTTCGCTCCCCACTTTGGTATTTCGATTCCCATACCTTAGAAACTATAATATCAGGCTTGGGAGAAAGGTTTGGATTGACCTAGGATGGTAGAATCCAGGGGAAAAAAGGGAATTCTATGTGTAGACTTCTTGGGTTATGATTATTATCACTTATGCATGTTTAAAACACCTTTATTCACTAAATATAATCGTAAAAATGGTAGTTTAAGGAGAATTAATGGTGGGAAAGCCCTGGGATGGGTAGAATGATTATGGTTTGGCCTGGGGATTAGGATTTATGTATAATCCAGGTAATATTAGGCCATTTGACTAATTTTGGTATGTTTATAATCATTGTTAGAGCAAGAACAAGTGAAGGCTTCGGAAAATGGGTAGGCTCTGGCCCAATAGAGTTTTCAAACTATTCGAGGTAGGTGATGGTATTATTTTCCAAATGCAATATGTATGCATGTAACCTTAACTTAGTAATATATGTGTCGTGCATGTTTAGGGAATGAGTTTATGAATGTCTAAGTATCCGGGTGTCAATTATGTGAAATGAACTTGATTGTTGCTTGTTGTTTTTACAAGTGTGTTGCTGTTCATTTAATTATTAACCATGGTATTTTATTTGACATTCGATTAGCTCGGGTACCACGCCTGATATGGGATACTAATGGTTGGCTCAAGTACTATGCCTGGTACAGGTTCTATATTGGTTGGCTCAGGTACCACGCCTGGTATGGGTTTAATATACATTGTTCATTGTGTGTTCGATGGTTCTATGAGTGGACCGGGTTGATTGTTGAAACTGTAATTGTGCATATTGGTCCATGAGAGACTGGGTAGTTGCACTTAAATATGGGGATAGTTCTCGAGTGGACCAGACATTGCATGTTAACACTTAGATGTTGGTCTGAGGACCCTTTGTTGGTTCGGGTAATGTAAAAAGGGTAAAGTGTTATTGTTGTGGTTTATTGTTTAAGTGGTTGTTGAACCTTTTTTCTGATGGTTGATAAATTGGAAGGTAGATTGAGAGTCTGGGAGTATATTACTGGTTGTTATCCATATTTGTGCTGCTTTAGTTATAGTTTATTGTTTATATGTTGTTTATTGGAGCTGGCCGATGATCCTACTAGTGCACTATAGTTCTGTACTAATTCTGCACTTATTTTTCTTTTGTCAGTACAAGACATATTCTGGCGACTCCGACTCGACCTCAGATATAGTGCCTGCAATTCAAGATTCCAAAGGTGAGCTATTTTTTTGGGCTACCATGGATCTTTTCCAGTTTAGCATTAGTCCACTTGTTTTGGACTTGACTTTCCATTCTTGGGGTTGCATTCCCGTTTCTAGACATTGGTAGATGTTTTGGTATGATGACCTTCAGTTCCTAGGAGTATTTTCATAGGATATTATTAGCTTTTGGTTTATATGTGAATAATAGTTTATTTTAATGCAAACTGGTTTTGAGCTGTTAGATTTACTAAGTGTTGGGTTGGTAATTGGTTCGCCCATCCAGGGGTTTTGGGTAGGTGCCACTCGCGTCGGTTTGGGTCATGACAAAGATAATATCAGAGCCCTAGGTTTGTTGATCTTGTCATACCAAAACGGGTCTAGTAGAGTCTTGCAAAATAGTACGGAGACATCTGTACTTTTCTTCGAGAGGCTATAGGACTTTAGAAAACTATCTCTTCTTTCTTCCTTCGTACTATAACTTGATTCTAATTGGTATCTTGTGATACAAATTAGTATCTAACCTCTTTCACTCTTTTGTCCACAGATGGTTAACACAAGGCGCAACAAAGTGAGAGCGGCCATTCCAGTGGTGGAACCAGCAGCCAAGGGGAGAGGAAGGGGCAAGGGCAGGGGCAGAGGTAGAGGCAGAGGAAGAGGAAGAGTAGCACCCGCTGGGGGTGAAACTCAGGCATCTGCTGGACCAAGAGAGAAGACCCCTCCCCTACCCCAGGATCCAATTTAGGAGGAAGTTAAGGTTGTTCTTGAGGAGGGCGAGGAACAGGAGGAGGCGGCACTGGCCGAAGGTGCAGGCCTTCCCCCTATATTGCTCGAGGCATTTCAGCAGGTGTGGACTTTTTTGAGTGGCTGGTAGGTGCTGGATCCACCCCTATGGGTACTGCAGATCAGGTTTTGGGCACCCAGCCAATGGGTGCAGTGGCTCCCAGGATGGATACGGCATTGGATACTGATGACTTCTTTCGTCCGATGCTAGGTCTTTGATAAGAGTGAGGTTAGGGAGATCCCAAATTTAGAATTGAATATTAGAGTGTGAAGCTAAAACAGAAAAAAATATGAAAACTAAAAATAAAGATATGGGAAATTCGAAGGAACAATCCAAGAATTTCCAAAGGATGGGATGTTCTACAACCTTGACAAGATCCAAGTAACAACGTATAGATTTATGAGAAGAAATCTAATGCCTTTACTTGAGAAAATGAATCAAAATGATAGATTCAAATTTTAACCGCTTTATGAGTAACTTAAGACAACAATTAGTATGAGGAAACTTATTGCCTTCTAAAGAATATAAAAAAGGAATCAAAGATATCACACAAGAAATTACCTTATACCAAAATAATGAAACTAGTAAAGGTTGAAAGATAAATTCTCAAAGTACAAGTGTAACAAAGGTTCAAAAGAACTCTCAAATATTATTTATCTCAATGTAATATCTTTAATAAATGAAAAAACACTCCTATTTATAGAATAAAAAAGGTGGCTGCAAGCCCTAGTAAAACCCTAAAAGAACAATCTAGAACTTAGAAAAATAAAAACCTAGCTTGGTGGCCAAGGTAAAACTAAAACCCTAATATTTGTTGGCTGAACTAAGGCTTTTTTGAGCTCCTTGGGCGTGGCCTTTGAGTCCCTTTTGGGCCTGATTGGGCTGCTAATTTCAGCTCCACTTAAGGCCTGAAATTAGCCTCTTTTTGGGCTGATTTTTGGCTCATTTGGACACCACTTTGGAAATCCTCAAAACTGACTTTTGGACCCCAAAATTCCTCCTCTTGAACTTTAACTTGGGTAACCAAATAGTTGTAGCATTTGGACAATTCATCTCCCTTGGGATTCAGCTCTTCTTCCCCAACAAGACACATTTGGATTTGCGATTGAAGCCCATTGAGCTTGTCATTGAACTCCTTGGTTTGAGATCTTGTCATGGGTCTCCCTGGAGCTTCTAAAGCTTCATCCTTGTCCTTTAATGGAGTAGAGCTTCCATGGATGCTATCATTTCCCTCTTCTTGAAGAGAATTCATCCTTGAATTCAAGTTTGCATCAAATAGAGAGAGATTAGAAACATTAAATGTAGCACTAACTTGGAACTCACCAGGAAGATCAAGCTTGTAAGCATTTTCCCCAATCCTTTTAAGGAATTTATACAGCCCACTTTCTCTAGGATCCAACTTGGTCTTTCTTTTGGAAGGAAATCTTTCCTTTCTCATATGTACCCAAACCAAGTCTCCAAGATTAAAAACAATATATTTTCTCCCCTTATTTCTTCGCAAGGCAGCTTCCTTATTCTTCTTTTCAAATGCAAGCTTTGTTTGTTCATGAATCTTCTTCGTCATTTCAGCCATCTTCTTAATATCAAGATTAGCAAAATCATTAGTAGGCAAAGGTAGTAAATCAAGGGGAGTAAGGGGGTTGAATCCATAAACAACTTCAAAAGGAGTCTTACTGGTAGAAGAATGGAAAGTTCTATTATAAGAAAATTCCACTATAGGTAAGTAATCTTCCCAAGAAGTCAACTTCCCTTTAAAAACAACCCTCAACATATTTCCTAAAGTTTTATTAACCACTTCTGTTTGCCCATCAGTTTGGGGGTGACAAGATGTGGAAAATAGCAATTGAGTTCCCAATTTTCCCCAAAGAATTCTCCAAAAGTGACTTAAGAACTTGGCATCCCTATACTAACAATAGTTCTAGGTATGCCATGCAATTTAACCACTTCTTTTACAAACAAGTCAGCCACATGAGATAAATCATTAGTCTTTTTACATGGAATAAAATGATCCATTTTAGAAAATCTATCTACTACCACAAATATACCATCCTTACCATATTTAGTCCTTGGTAACCCCAGAAAAAAATCCATAGAAATATCAATCCAAGGAGAATTAGAAACAGGTAAAGGAGTATAAAGACCAAGTGGTAGTGTTCTAGACTTAGCTTGCCTACATTCAAGACAATAAGAACACACACTCTTAACATCCTTTCTCATGCTAGGCCAATAAAAATGTTCAGAAAGCATTTCCAGCATTTTATGTACACCAAAATGTCCCATTAGCCCACCACAATGTTCTTTCCTAACAAATACTTCACGCAAAGAACAATTAGGAACACACAACTTATTTTCCTTAACTAGTAATTCATCTTGAAGATTGAACTTCTCAAAAGGACCCAACCTGCATTCTGCAAAAATCTTACCAAAATCAGAATCATTAGCATAGATCAACTTGATTTGGTCAAAACCTAACAACTTTGAAGTAAGAGTAGAGACCAAGACATACCTTCTTGAGAGTGCATCAGCAACCACATTTTCTTTCCCTTGTTTGTAGTCAATTCTATAAGAAATAGTTTCAATAAATTCCACCCACTTAGCATGCCTACGACTAAGTTTACCTTGGATCTTCAAGAACTTTAATAACTCATGATCAGTTTTGACCATAAATTTTCCAGACCACAAGCAGTGTTGCCATGTAGCTAATGCCCTTACCAAGGTATATAGCTCCTTATCATAAGTTGAGTAGTTCAATGTTGCTCCACTTAACTTTTCACTAAAGTAGGCAACCGGATTGGAGTCTTTCATTAAGACAACACCTATGCCCTTACCAGAGGCATCACACTCAACTTCAAAAGACTTAGAAAAATCAAGTAATTGCAAAAGAGGAGCAGAACACAGTTTATCATTTAGCAAGTTAAATGCATCATCTTGTTCTTTTCCCCATGTAAAAAACTTATCTTTCTTAATAACTTCAGTTAAAGGAGCATCAATGGTGCTAAAATCTCGCACAAACCTCCTATAAAAACTAGCAAGTCTATGGAAACTCCTAACTTCAGTTACACTATTAGGTTTAGGCCATTCTTTTATTGCCTTGATTTTCTCCTCATCTACTTTAACTCCCTTAGAACTGACCACAAAATCTAAGAAAATCACACGATCCACACAGAAAGTACACTTTTTGAGATTAGCAAATAAGCACTGGTTTCTAAGAACTTTAAAAACTTGTTTTAGGTGTTCTAGGTGTTCATCTAGATTTTGAGAAAAGATCAAGATGTCATCAAAATACACCACAACAAATTTTCCATGAAAATCTTTAAAAACATGGTTAATTAGTCTCATGAAAGTGCTTGGTGCATTAGTCAAGCCAAAGGACATAACTAACCACTCATAAAGTCCAGATTTTGTCTTAAAAGTAGTTTTCCATTCATCTATGAGATTCATACGAATTTGATAGTAACCACTCTTTAGATCAATTATAGAAAAGATTTTGGAACCATGAAGTTGGTCCAACATATCATCAAGAAGAGGGATAGGATGGCGATACTTTACCGTTATCTTGTTGATAGATCTACAATCTACACACATTCTACATGTTCCATCCTTCTTGGGTACCAATAGGACGGGAACAGAGCAAGGGCTCATGCTCTTCCCCACAAAACCTTTTTCAAGCAATTCTTCCACTTGGCTTTGTCATTCTTTGGTTTCTTTAGGATTACTCCTCTAGGCAGGCCTTTTAGGAATTTGAGATCCAAGCACAAAGTCTATTTGGTGCTCAATCCCTCTCAAAGGTGGCAATCCCTTTGGAGTGTCATCTAGAAAAATATCTTCAAAACTCTGCAAAAGAAAAGAAACACTACTAGGCAAAGAAGGAGTTAGTAGTTCAAAATTAATCAGCACCTCTTTGTGAGTAAGCAGTATTATAGACAGTCCCTCTTTGCTAGCATTTAAACACTCTTTGGCTTTTATATAAAGACTCTCCTTTTTATTTTCCTTAGCCTCTTTGCTCTCACCAAAACCTTTCATTTTTTCACTCAAACCCTCTTTTACCTCTTTACTTAGATTGCTTCCCTCTCTCTCTCTTTCTCTCGGACATCTCTTTTTTTTTCTATCTCTTGGCCCTTCTCTTTTCCCTTAAGCTCACTTTTTATCTCTCCCCTTTGTTTTCCCATTGTTTTCTTCAATCTTTTTTTATCTTCAAACACTTGAGAAGGAGCTAATGGGTCAAGAGTAAACTTTCTACTATTATGCAGAAGACTATATCTATTCTTTCTCCCATGATGAGTAGTATCCCTATGATATTGACAAGGTCGGCCAAGTAAAATATGACATGCTTGCATAGGAACTACATCACAAAGAATTTCATCTTCATACCTACCAATATTGAATGAAATCATGTATTGTTTGTTTACCTTTACTTTTCTACTATCATTCAACCATTGTAGCCTATATGGAGTAGGGCATTTCTTGCATGTAATTTCTAGTTTATCCACCAAGTATGAACTTACCACATTTGCACAACTTCCACCATCAATAATCATAGAATAAGTCTTCCCTTTTATCCTACACCTAGCATGGAACAAATTCTCTCTTTGCTCTTCATCATTACTACCCAAATTGATAGTCATAATTCTCCTAACCACCCCAATTATACCATCATTAGGCAGTTCTACGTCATCTTCCTCACTTACACCTCCCTCTTCTTCTTCCCCCCTCACTTTTTTCACTTTTATATTCTCCATTCTCCCTAGGTATGATGTTTCTTCTACTTGGACATTCATGCATCATATTTCCCCTTCCATGAAATTTGTGACATTGAATAGAACTAGAAGGTTTAGAAAATTTAGGATTAAAGGTTTTACCTCTCTCCTCAACTTTACCTTTACCTCTATCTTCTTAAGGTCTAGAAGGAGCTTTCACCTCTTGATTTGACCATGACTTCTTGGAGATGGTGTTTTGCTGACTTCTTCATGAGTTACTTTGTTGCTTTTTTTAATTTATTTTTCTACCTTTACAGACAAATCAACTAACTCATCTAAAGTTACATACTGTTGTAGCTTTACTCTATGAGCTATTTCCATATTTAAACCATTTAAAAATCTAGCCATTATAGCCTCTTCTTCCTACATGCAGTTAGCTTAGATCATAGCCATATCCTTGATTTTGAAGTATTTATCAACATACATGGAGCCTTGCCTTAAGTGTTTAAGGCAAA